>JACEIK010002466.1:99303-164726 GCA_018107945.1 Datura stramonium
CTCTGCCCCGGCTCCTTCCGCGATGGTTCGACAGGTTTCACGTCTGATCTTTTCCCGGGCCTTTTTCTAGCACGTATGGCTTTCAAATATGCTTAACCAATGCGCGAATAGGCCATCTAAGTGTCGGGAATCTTACGGGGTGCAACAGGTAATCTATGCACATTCTGAGGGTACCGTCTTTCTTACGCACAAATAGCACTGGAGCACCCCAGGGAGAGATGCGAGGTCTAATAAAACCCTTGTCAAGAATATCTTTTAGCTGCTCCTTCAACTCCTTAAGCTCAGCCGGAGCCATTATGTAAGGAGGGATGGAGATCGGCTGAGTATCTGGAAGAAGATCTATCCCGAAGTCTATTTCCCGCTTAGGGGGAACTCCAGGAAGATCTTCAGGAAACACATCTGGGAACTCACTGACAACTGGAGCTGCCTGAATGGTTGGGGTCTCAGAGTTTGAATCTTTGACCCGAGCTAGATGATATAAACATCCCTTGGAAATGAGTTTCTAGGCCTTAAGGAAAGAAATAAACATACCCTTAGGCGTTGAACTGTTGCCTGACTATTCTAACACGGGCTCATCTGGAAACTGAAACTTGACAACCCTAGCCCTGCAGTCAATTGAGGCATAGAAGGAATGTAACCAATCCATGCCTAGAATAAGGTTGAAGTTGACCATGTGTAGCTCTACAAGATCATCTGGAATGATTTTATTCAAGACTGAGACTGGGCAGTTTCTATACACCCGGCTGGCTCTAACTGACTCACCAACTGGGGTGGAAACTAAGAAGGGTTCTGATAGGACCTTTGGACTGATGTCAAACCGAACTACTACATAAGGAGTTACAAATGAAAGAGTAGGTCATGGATCTAGGAGGGCATACACATCTAGATGAAATAGACGCAACATACTAGTAACTACGTCAAGTGAACTTTTTTGATCCTGACGAGAAAAGAGATCATAAAAATGATTTTGGCGTTGACCGCCATCTGTACCTGATGGGTTGGCCTGCTGAGCTGGTCGGACTGCTGGAGCTGATGAGGTAGTGGATTATGATCTCCCTCGCCCTGCTAATGGGCACTCCCTAAGCTTGTGTCTAAGCTGTCCACACCCGAAACAACCCTCTCGTCCCTGAAGGCATTCACCTGGGTGATTTCTACCACACTTGGGACAAGATGGACACTTGTTTCCCATACTGGGGCCTGAGACTGAGTGCCAGAAGATCCACCCCTTCGATCCTGGCAGAATCGAAAGGTTGGTGCGCTGGCTGAGCTAGGTGTTGTTGCTGCTGCGGGCGGCTACCACCGCTAGACCTCTGGTGGCCAAAATCTGTATGACCAGTTCTTTCCCGCTTGTTCTTACACTCCATATCTTTAAACTTCTCAGCCTCAATCTGTTGAGCGTAAATAATTATGCTAGACAAATCCATGTCTTTGATCAGCATCGCAATCCTGTACTCCTTGAGGACCAGATTAGACACTCCTTTAACGAACTTTAGCATGCGATCCCTCAGCTCGGCCACCATCTGTGGAGCATACTTTGATAGTCTAGTAAACTCCAGAGCATACTCCTTCACTGTCCGGTTGTGCTGTCGTAGGTTCATAAACTCTTCCATCTTAGCCTCCCTCAACTCTCGGGGAAAGAACCTATCTAGAAAAGCTATATGAAACTCCTCCCACTCAACCGGTCCTGCTTCTGCTGACCGCCCCTCCTTCCACTGCTCGTACCAAACCTGGGCTACCCCTTTTAGCTGGTAGGCAGCCAGGTCAGCACTCTCAGAGGAGCTGACACCTATGATTCGGGTGATCTTTTTGATCTCATCTATAAAGACTTGTGGGTCCTCTCCCATCTTTGTTCCGTGAAAGTCCGGAGGGTTCATCCGAGTGAAATCCCGTACTTGGGCAGTAGCTGCAAACCCACTTGTGGCTACTGGAACCACCTGCTTGTTCACTTGATTGGTGATGGTCTGAGCAAGCAACTGAATGGCAGCCCTGAATTCGGCGGTAGAAAAAGAGTCATCCTAAGGAACTATCGGAGTTGGTGGAGCAGTTCTGTTGGCATTTTCAGCTCTTCGTCCATTTCCACATCGAGGAGGCATGGTTCACTAGAAGGAAAAGGACACGCTTTTGAAAGACGTCTCTGGAACTTGATTTAACACACGATAAAGAACATGAACAAAAGGGGAATTTTCCTAATAACATCTCGTAGCCTCCTCGTCATAAGTGTGGCACGCTTCACACCCATGAAAAGGACTCTACTCGATGCGGCTTTCAGACTTGCGGAGGATACTCTAAACCTAGTGCTTTGATACCAAGTTTGTCACGCTCCGAGCCTACCCCCTGGACGTAACACGGTACTTGAAGCCACAAGTGACCCCAAGTCAACCCCTAATCTATCATACACTAAAATTCTGAATAAACATGCACATCGGAACTTAAAAATAATAGCATAAAGTATTTGAGAAGAACAAATCTGAAAGTAAAGGTTAAAATCTTTAAATACACTAAATACACTAAATACACTGAAAGCCATATTTGTCTTGAAGCCATCTAACTGAGGAGTTGTTGGGACAAACCCCCAGCTAACTCTAAGTCTAAATAGAACCAAACGAAATAAATAAACAAGCCCTCGAATGAGGAGGATTCACACTCTGATCTACTGGAATGGAATGCTCTGAAATTGAAGTAACTATCTGTGCTGAACTTGAGAACCTGCAGCTGTATCATGAAATGATACAACATGAAAAGCATGCGTCAGTACATTAAATGTACTGATTAAGTGGGAGAGACATACTAAATATAAAGTCTGAACTGAAATGACACGCCATGACCAACAAGTAAACTGAACTGAACTATTGATATAATCTGAAATGGTCAAGACGACCCTGTCTGATGGTCATGGACATGCCCTAAGTTTGAAACACTGATTTTGGTATACTGTACTTAACTGAGCTGCTTAATCTGATACCGTATTTCACTGACTAGTGAGAGAGTCTTTAACCAACATTTAACCACGTGAGCTAGACGTGGAGTCCGATGTATACACCCCACTGGTAGGACCCAATATACCTTGCTAGGGTATAAAGGAATGAACTGAGTGATCACAAAAATATATCTTGGGCCAATCAGGCAAAGTAATACTGAAACCTACGCTGGCAACGTAGTTTTGGGAACCTGGGTACACTGGAACCCCGGCCCGCTCGGTGCTAAGTTCTGCTCCCACTAGAAATCTAAAATGATCTACTAAGCTGATAGCTCAAAATTGGGGCCCAAGACTAGTCAGGGACGAATAACTGCAAGTACCCTGAGAGCCTATCAGACCAGAATCTGGAACTGGGTTCTAAGACTAGTCAAAGCTGCTTATCTAGAAGCGTCGTAACCGTCTACAGAACAACTAATAACTGAACTGGGGTCCTGGGGCTGGTCAGAGCTATAACTAGATATCATGACCGCCTAATGGACCAAATAACTGAAATCTGAATCTGAGTCTTAAAACTGGGAGGCACCACTGACACCTCGAAAATAAACTGGAGTCAAACTGATCAATTGACATTTTTTGGATAATACGGAGGTTGCAAATATAAACTAGACTAATGGTTCTGACTTAGAATAGACTGATAGAGTTCTGTATTCTAACTAACTAAATTTCTAAGCAACTAATAGAGAGGTCATTCATGCCGACAACACAGACATATTCATACTAAAAGGCAAATTTCATGAATTTGGGAGTTTCATCCAACAGTGCAAAAATCATTCTCATTCATGGGATATTTCTCAACACATGCGAATAGCAAGAAAAATCAAAGAATTCATTCCAAAACACTCTTCCTTCACAAAAGAAAAATTTAAGGAGCAAGAACCTTTACTCAAAGATTAGGGCTCATATTCACTTTTGTAATAACACTGACAAACTGATGATGAACTGATGAAGATCATATCAACAATAAATATGAACACCATTCTAAGTGAAATTAACAAAATTAAACATGAAGATTTCTCATACTCGAAAACTCAGGGCTTAGAATTACTAGAAGAAACTGAGTAGGATCTTGGGGCACAAGGGAAGAACAATCCCCTTGCTAAAACCCCACATACTAATGAAGAAGCCTGGTGGAATTGCTGGAGAATTGAAGTAGAAGGATCTTCCCCAATTTGAAGCTCTGAACTGCTCTGAGAGGAACTCTGCGTTCTGTTTCTGAGAAGTTTGAGTGGGGAATGAGGAAAAGAACCCATTACCCCCACTAAAACGTCTGACACTGGTGCTTAAATGACGTGGTTTGGTGATTTTGAGAATAGGAATTTACTAAATAGTCCCTAGAAATTCATTGGGAAAAACTACCAGGTGTTCCTAACAGGTGACCTAACGAGTCGTGGTGTCTACAAATGACTCGTGGTCATGCCCGTAAGGTACACTGCCTTGAAACTCCAGTGGGTGACCACGAGTGACTTAACAAGTCGTGGTCACTGGACACGACTCGTGGTCACCAGTTGTCGACCAAACTATCTCACCCCCTGGGAAATTAATACAAGGCTGGTCACAGGTCACTCAACGAGTCGTTCCTACTGACAACGACCTATGGTGACCACCTATCAAGTATACTATCTACTTCTCAAATTCTAAAAATCTTCCTTGGCAACAGGCGACTTATCGAGTCGTGTGGCCTGACAACGACTCGTGGGGTCGTCCGTTAGGAACACTGAAACATATTCTTGGCATCCTTCTCACGGCTGACTTGACGAGTCATTGGGTCCCTTGACGACCTGTCAGGTTGTTCGTTCTACAACTTTTTTGCAGTTTTCCAGATTTTCTGAATTAAGTCCCGGATATTGATTGTGAGCTTCTGGGACATTACAGATGTTGAGCTTTGTCAGTAGACAATGTTGAGCTTCGTCAATAGATGATGTTGAGCTTCGTTATATACGATATAGAGCATTGCATATTTTTTTTGAAGAGTCTAGCACCGAGCGAGTTAAGGGTCGATTACCCTATGCTCCAGAACTATGCACCAATGTAGGCTGATACTATTATATTATTGGGACCTCCTTTGTGAGCTATCCCCGACCCGATTGGCCCTTCATCTTGATATTGATATCATGGTATCGTTTATCACCCTGGTAAGGTTATGGACGGCTCTACCCACTTGAGTGTGATAGTTGGTACTACGTAAGCTCTATCGTGGTATGTCGGTTAAGTGACGAGTCTTCCACTATATATATCATTCAGATTTGCATATTCATTACTCATGATGATTACTTATGCATGCTTGTTGAAAAATCAAGGTCTGACTCATTGTTCAGCTTTTGATATAAATGTTATGTTTCAACTTTGAGTCATTCGAGTCAATCATGATGTTCTAAAGCTATGCATGATCATGTTATGATAAGAGTACGATTTCAGAATGAACGCATGTAGCCTTGTACTTACACTTAAAAGCTTATGATATGTATGAATTGCTTTAAATGATTTATTTTACTTAAGCGGTCTTACTTACCTTGAATACTTGGTACATTCCACGTACTGACCGCATACTTTCTATGTTGCATCGTTTCATGATGCAGGATCCATTTCCTAGGTTCAGCCCCTTTCGTAATCGCTTATCAGAGTTACCACCTACGTGAGTGGTGAGTCCTCATCTTTCGAGGACTAGACTTTCAGTTTCATGTCGTATTTCAGTTTCATGTTTTGTGGAGTTAGTTGGGGTCTTTTCCCATCAACTCATCTAGAATAGAGGCTTTCAGACTTATGTATGTATAGCTTCGGATATTATCTTGATGTGCTGTTGTATGAGACTTCTGCTGAGTTATAATTATGTTTTATTCATGTTTATTGAATGAGTTAGTTTAATGCTTATGCCATGGGCTGACTTGGGGTCTCTCGGGGTCCCTTGTCTCGTGTCTATGATTCGGTCGTCCGTTCGGGTCGTGACACCTCACTATTGAAGTCTTAGCAACTTCTCTTTCCTTTGTCAAGCAAAAGCAAAGTTAGAGAGCTCAAATAATATTTGCAATCATTAATTGTCCAATTATTACTTGAAGAAATCAATAGATCCATGCAATCTAATCTAATATAAGATCAATTAGTCAATACCCACTTAGATCTAAACAGCCATAATCCACTCACACCCCTATAAGGGAAATTAGCTGCTCATATTTAAGGGAAGAGAAATCATACCAATAGAGAATTTCTCAAAACTAATCATATTAAGTAGTTAAGATCACTTCCATCTTAGAATCTACAATAATATTGTTTTCTCGCAAAGATGATTAAGAAGAAAGTATATTATCTCTATCACTATCTCTCCTTTTAATATTTTCTATGATGTAATGTCCTTCTCTTCATAAATGGGGTAAAAAATCTTATAAATTCGTTGCACAGATCCTCAAAATGCCCTTGGAAACTTCTCAAGTACGTGCTTTCCTTTCTTGGACGATTTTTCCTTTCGGAGGAGATGCAGCTTACTTGCGCAATGCAGGTGTGGATGTGAAAATGCATCAACAAATCCAAACGGTCTTTGTACAACTCCTTCTGCGTGGTATTTGTGGATCACAGGTGCCGACATGCACTTTGTAGGTCCTTTACCAGCAAGCTTCCATTTCCTCTTGTGTGATACCTGTGAAATGTAGGTACTGACTTATGGCATGCATGTCATCTCTTTTTTCTCCTACAGATTGCTTCAAGTCCAATTCCTTTATCATCTTGTTTCAACTAAATTCTTGCACAAAAGGAAAAAAATGCCCCCTTCTAAATTACGTTAAAACAAAGAAATAACTCATGCTTAAGAGCCAGATGAGTTGGTAAATTACCAACTCATCAAACCCCCAAATTTGAACTATTGCTTGTCCTCAAGCAAAGCATGCACTCACAAACGGAATTGAATTAAGTTTAACACATCATAAGGACTGCACACAGGACCACTAAGACTCAAAATCATAAAGAGACTCAAACAGGTGCAATAATTTAAATTGGTACCACCACAAGTACTTGGCAAACATCACCATCATTCTTTCAATCCAAATGAAGGAAATTTTCATTTAAATCAAAATCAACAAGAATCTCAAATCATTGACATCCAACCTTCAAGATTTGCCTAGAAGCTCACTACACAACTTGTCACATTCATACCTTTCAATTGAGATCAAGACTTTAACATCCACCTCAAGGATGTAACGCTACTCACCAAAAGAGAGAATCCCACTCACAATTATGTAATTCACAAAATAAGGAAAGATGATCTAAAAATGCTCACTATCTCAATGATATTCAAGTGTTCACTTATTGAACCATAGGCTTCCCCTTCATAGAAATCGCCACTAATATAGAGTCACAAAGCTTGGAATCCTTAAGGATTTGTGGGTCATAATTGAGGCTAGGAGTGAGGGTAGGACGTTATTTATATTAAGTGACTAGAACCTCCCTAACGCTTTTGTGACACAAATCAAACATCCCGCTCACAACATAGATTCAACCCCACTTTATCTCTCCTTTTCACAAGAGCCATCCTTCTAAACACCTTGATTTCTACATTAAGCATCAATACACAAGATATAGCACCACTCATTCTTTTCTTTCTTCCTTTGATCAAAGATTTCAAAAAGTGATCTTGTTTTACATTAAGCAAATGGTGCTACCTCAAATTGAAGCTCATTCCTCTTTTTCTCTTTTATGCATTCACCCCCAAACTTAGGCTTTTGCCTACATCAACATTTTATTTCTCATTTTCCCCTAAATCTTGGGCTTTTAGCCCCCATTTTCTTTTATCATTAGCAATTAGTGAGAAATGGTTGCCAAAGTAGAGAATTCAAGAAGGGAAAGGTGTGTAACATAGTTTATAGGAAAAAGGTTTTAGGCTCAGAAATGGTTAACTAAGACCAATGTTAAAGGAAGGCATTTTTTCGGTGAAGCGACTACCCCAAAAGGGCCTAAGGTCATTTTTCAAGCTTAGCCACATCTAGGATTTTTTCCTTGAATCATATTTGGGCAAGTTCTAGATAACATGCATACACAGGAATAAACAATAACCTTACCACACAAGGCATCACAATTTTATGGAGTCTAGCTATTCTCACAATCAATTAAAATGTATGATCTTTGACAAGTTATTCCAAGTTCCATACAACTCATTTGTGAATCAAAAAGCCAAATAAATAATGTAGACTCATGACAAGAGAATGTTTTTTAAGTTCATTTACCCACTCTTTTCTCAAAAATTAAATATCTTTGCCAAGAAAAGTTTTTAGAGGTGTCACTCAAGAAAAGTGCACAAAGACTCCAAATGACAACTAAACATGACATTTTTTCTTAAGAAAGTCTCCTCTCAATCCATCATTGAAAAATGTCACTCGGTTCGACTCAAAAATTAAGATAAGAAATTTTTTGCTCCTTCGGAAAGAACCGTGGTATAAAAAAAATCTCAGAATTTATTCACTAGCTACAATCCACAAAGGCGATTGCAATGACGATTTATTCTTAAAAATGGCGTCATCCAATCTATCATACGGCCTCATCATACATCACTAATGAGTGGGTTACTCATACTTCACCCCCCAAAAAAATAATGTATTGTCCTCAATGCGCAAGGTTAAAAAAAAGAGAAGAATGGGTGAAAGAACTCCCTAGAACATTAGTGGTGTGCGTGTCGCAGGTTGGGTCCTAAGGTAGCATGCGCAACAAAGGTGAGAAGGGAAAATTATGCACGGAATGCTTCAGTCATCTGTCCGAGGACATGTTTTGGACCTGTGTGGCATGTTTGGATATGAGATTGCAGATGGTGTGTAGATGCACGATTCTAGAAGGTTTTCATCAAGGTATTCTGGCTGCCACATGTGTCAGACCTTTGTGCTACATGTTGACCTATGTGTCACATTCTCATAATTGATGCTACTGAATTTAAAGTCTCAAGGAAGACCTGTGTGTTGTATGTGCAGCACATGCGAGTCGTGGATCAGGACATGCTAGTGTAGAGGGAAGCGCACATGGGCTTGTATGAGATCAAGCTTTTGCTGAGCTTCTAGTTGGGGAGTGCGTTGCACCTGCATACCACAGAACCTCATATACGGCTCATATATGTTTTGCAGATGCCCTCCAAATATCTCCTGAGATAGCTCGTGTCAAGCTAGAAGCATACCTAATATAAGAACAATAATAACAAGTGAAGAAAAAATGAGAGCAAAATGAATACTTGAGTTGCCTCCAAAGAAGCGGTTGATTTAACGTCGCAGCTCAACTATTTTACCTCAATGGTCAACAAAGATCCAGAGGTTCAACCTCCTCATAACGGACCTCAACTAGCTTGTCCCTTGTGTCAATCACTGCCATAACTATGCATTCATCCAGGGGCTTCATTGGTTTGCATATGTTTCAACTGACCTCATCACTGCCAACTCTGAACTTGAGTTCTCCCAACTCAATGTCCACTAACACTCAGCCGCTGGCTAAGAATGGGCACCCTAAGATGATAGGCACCTTGAGTCCTATGTCACTATCCAACACCAAAAAATTCACCGGGAGGATGAATTTTTCAACTCTAACCAAGTATTCCCACCAGACGCTTTGTAAATATATCTACCATAATCAACCTCATCAAAGTAAGCTTAGGATCTCCCAAACCTAACTTCTTAAATATCACAAGAGGCATCAAGTTGATGCTTTCCCCTAGAGCACATAAGGCCTTATTAAACAGATACACCCCAATAGTGCATAAAATTGTGAAATTAAAGCCCCTAGATCTTCTTTCTTTTGAGCTAAATTTCTTTTCATGATGGCGTTACTATGATGTGACACCTCTAGCGTGCCCACATCAATTACCTTATTCTTCTTCAACAACTCCTTCATGAATTTAGCATATCCCGACATTTGCAATAATGCATCCACCAACAGGATATTCATGGACAATTTGCTAAACATATCAACCAACTTCTTGAACTGATTGTCTTTCATTTTTTTCATCATCTGTTAGGGATAAGGAGGTGGACATGTAGGAATCGGGCCCTTAACAATTTAATCCTCTATGCCTTCTTCATCATCAATCACAACATATGAAGGAACATCTACCACCTCATCCTCCACTTCTCATCATCATCTACCATGGGTGCACTTGGCAGCCCATCCTTCAACTTTTCATCACTCTTAGTTTTACCAACAACCTCATTGGGCTTAGCATCCATATTCTCAACTATTCTTTCACTCCTAGTGACAATTGCCATACAATGGCCATCACCCTTTGGGTTTGGAAGAGTGTCACTAGGAAGTATGTCCTTCATCCAAGGGTTCATTTGAGCAGACATACGGTTCATTTGAGACTCAAGGTGCTTATTTGATATCAAATGGGAAATCACGGTTTGAGAAAGTTTGGATACCTCACCTTTCAAATCTTTCACCCCATTATCGATCGATTCAACTCTTTTCAACACCCGGGCCAACATTTCCTTGATTGTTGAACTCCCGGAATCACTAACACCTATTTGCATCGGAGACGCATCATCCTTGGGGGGAGGCATATATGGATTTAAGCTTCAGTAATTGTATCTATCACCCTCTTTCTCACGCTCATGATCTCTTCATTAACCATCCCTATCTCTCCATTGGTCTTCACGATCTCTCCAACCTTGATTTCCATCTCGAGGATACCAAGAGCCTTGGTTGGAACCATGGTACCCTGGACGAGAACCCACCATTTTTTTCGACATATATTGACACTCTTCATTGAATCTAGCATGTGGAGCATCATTCACAAAGGAGTTGTTCCTTGGGCTCTAATAGTATTTACACGTTTGGATCCTGAGCCCATCACATGCTTAGCAAGAAACTCCATTTGATTCATCATTTTTGTCAAGGTCTCATCCCTTTCTTTATCCCTTCTCCATATCTCACTTGTCAATAGGTTGGGGCACTTAGGGACGCCTGGGTCTCCCTTGTATGCCAAGCTCGATTTGTCGTGGTCATCCTATCAAAGAAAGCCTTTGCATGTCTGAAAGTTTGATCCATGATTGAACCACCAGCTAGGTTGTTTTCCAAAGACTTGTTAATGGAGTCAAGGGATCGGTAGAAACTCTGTAAGAGCACCCATCTAGCAATCCATGATTAGGACACATGACCACTTTCTTTTTGAATCTCACCGCACCTCATGCAATGGTTCGCCCAGAAGTTGTTGAAAGTTTGAAATTTCATCACACAATTGTAACATTCGTGAGGGTAGAAAAAACTAATTTAGGAATGTCTCGGTCAACTCATTGCATAATGTTATAGACCCTGTAGATCCTCCACCAATGATGTAGTATCTCCCGTGAGAATGAATGGGAACAATCTTAGCTGAATGGATTCTTGGCTGATGTTCGTTATATTTAATGGTTGAAAGATTTCAACAAAATTCCTTAGATGCCAGTTGGCATCGTAACTAGCGAGGACACCAAATAATCCTTTCATCTTGATGAGATGTAGCATGGTGCTACTAACATGAAACACTGCATTCCCTACCGTTGGAGGTAAGTGTATAGTACTAGCAATATCATGAGCTACTGGCTCATCCTCAACATCTATGAATCCATCCATACTGCCGATATAACTAGAAAGGCTCATCCTTTATACAATTCAATCAACAAAAATAACAAAATAACGTAAAAGAAAACAAGACGCAACATAAATGTGAATCAACAACAACAAATAGGAATCAAATTCCAATTCCCTGCAACGACATCATTTTTTGAAAATGTATAAAACAACTCTCCTGTTAGGGAGATGGCAATAGTCATTTGAAAAACAAGTACCCATCAAAAAGTGGGAATCATATCCCACAAGGATTGGAGGTTAGATTCACCAAGTGTTGTAAATTAGTTCAGACAAGCATGCATCATGTCTAAACATAAAGTAAATCTTTGAGGGATTGGTTTGAACTAGTATCAAATGAAAATTTAAATCAAAACAGGGGAAAAGAATTGTTGCTAGCAAGATGAGAGACTAGGGGTGCGCATTTGTCACGGCCTGAATCTAAATCGTGAACGAGACACCGTACTTGGAGTCACAAGTAACCCCAAGCCAACCCATTGTCACGACCCGAATGTAGGCCCGGATTGAGACACGGGACAAGGAGCCCCGAGAGACCCCAAGTCGACCCATGGCATGAACATTCATCTAACTCAATCAATTCAATGGAAGGATTAACATGATAATCTTCGTGGAAGTCTAAAATAAATATAACATCAGAATACACACAATCTGAAGCTGTATAAATCCTTTTTGTATGAAAAGCCTCTAAGTGTGATGAGTTGATCGTACAAGACCCCCAACTAACTCGATAAAGCGGAAAACTGAAAGTACATAGAGAAATCTAATAAAACATGGTCCTCGGGAGATGGGGACTCACCACAAGCATAGTTAGCTAACTCTGAAAGGCTGGCTAAGAATGGGGTTGAGACTGAGTGTCGGGGCTTTTATCATGAAATGATACAGCATGGAGTATGTTGTCAGTACGTGGAATATACCGAGTATACAAGGTAAGTAAAACCGCTTAGATAAGTAAAATCATTTAAACATGCATAATGTAAAACATAAACAAAATAAGAATATGAGAGTAGGGCTTGCATGCTATCTTTCTAAAAACATGATCTCAACATAACCTAACATCATAACTGAAACATTAGCCCAAAGCTGAAATCTGATAGTCATAAATAAAGCTGAACATTGGGTCAAACCTACTTTAGAACATATATAGATATATATACAACATGGGTGATAAACATGCATAATTGAAATCATGAGGAACAATGGGAGACTCGTCTTTTAACCGACATACCACGATAGAGATTATGTGGTCCCAACTATCACACTCAAGTGGGTAGAGTCGTCCAAATCCTTACTAGGGCTAAGGACGATATCCTGATATTGATATCAAGCTCGTGGCCCAATCGGGGCAGGGGATAACTCACAAAGGAGATCCCAATATAATCTGATCATGCTTACGTTGGCGCGTAGTTCTGAGGCATAGGATTAACTGACCTATTGCCCACTCGGTACTAGACACTACTCTCAAAAACATGCATATGCTCTCTATCATTTTTTAATAAAGCTGACCATCGACTATTGATGAAGCTTAATAATCATAAATACATAAATATGAATTATACATGAGGATCCTTGGCTCAAACCATACCACAAGCTGAACATAAATGGGAGTCTTCGCTCCAAAAATCATGTGGTAAGATAAATTCATAAAGTCGTAATCATACTTAAACATATGGGAATTGCCCGATACTTTAACATACTTGAAAATACATAATTTACTTGAAAATTTGATCTTAAACTGGGTAACTTGAAAACATGCTTTTCTCATCAATAATTCATCATAATTTAACATACATCATAAATCTCAACTTCTCATAATCCTTTATGAATGGGCATCATAATTTGGAAAACTAGTAAACATGATTAGTAATTGAAAACATGATAAAACTTGCCCAAAAATCATAGTTTATCAATTAAAGCATACTTAGATCATACCCACGACATAGATTTAGGAATTTCATGCATCGGATTAAAACCCCATAGATTCAACTCATAGATTTTCATGATTAGAGAGGGATTGGGCATGGTTGTGAACAAAGTCACCCATTCATAACCCTATATACCTGATTTAGGTTGATTTTTACACTTCCTTGAATGCTCAAGAAGAATTTTGAAGAAATGGAAGGGCTTAAGCTTGATCTCCTCTCTAACTTCCTAAGTTTGCATGCATGGGTTTAGAATAGGCTCGAATGACTTAATCTATCTTAATACACCCTGAAAATAGCTAAAAATGACATAGTTTAGGCCTTAGGACCATAGGAATTACGGAAGAGCCCTTAATAAACTCGCAGGGAAAAACAGACTGTCAGTCGCAACGAGAGACTGGACGAGTCGTCGCCATCGACCACGACTCGTGGTCAAGACTCGTGAAGTACACTATCTAAATTCACCTGAGGCTCTCCATGGAGGACCCTACGAATCGTTACTAGTGACCACGACTCGTGGTCACCCCTCGTGGTCCTCACTGCCCAAAAACCATTGACCCTTAACCCATCTTGACCACGGTTGACACAATGAGTTGTGGGGTCTGACCACGACTCCTAGTCATGCCCGTGGTGACCCAAAATTTCAAATCCCAGAACTTAAAGCAAGCACCTCACCACGAGTCACCTAACGACTTGTGGTCATCCCCACGGGTCACAGAACGACTCATTTTGTAACCTGGTGCAATTTTTCAGTTTTCTTCATTTTAACTCCAAGGTCTGATCTTAGGGCTTCCGGGGCATTACAACATCTCCCCCTTAGGAACATTCATCCTCGAATGCTGGAAAAAATATAGAGAAGTAGAGAAATGCAACCATCATATTCAAATACTGATCATTTAAGATGAAAACTAATGGAATGACTACCTCCGAACTGAACTACATAGAAGAACTGAATTCACGAACCATATATACATACTTTGACATAAAGGAAACTTGGGCACATGAACTGAACATGAAAACCAAATAGAGTACCGGGGAAAAACTGATACCTCGAACTGAAACTGAGGCGAAAGGGAATAGGTGCAGGTATCTAGCCATCATATCATAGCTCCCTCAACATGTTGATTCCTCCATAACACCTTGACTGAAGCTGCCTCCTTGTTCCTTAGCCTTCGAACCTGATGTTGCGCTCCAGCGCACACGCAAGTGGACGCGGTCATACAAGTAATATAGTGGCCCTTTTTAAGAGCCGGAATGTCGAACCCACAGGGACTGGTTCAGCAAATTATCAAGTTCAAGTGTTAGTTAAGTACCACGCCAGAAATGAGCCTTGATCCTTTAAATGTGTGCTTCTTTGAAACCGGAATGTCGAACCATTAATGAGCTACATAAAAATTTTAATATACAAAAATACTAATTAATTTAAAAGTTTAATAATATTTAAATTATAATTAAATCTTAGTGGTGACACGAAATAATCACGAAGCAATACAAAAACAAAACTAGAGTTAAGGAGTGGGATAATCATGCAATGCTACAATTCATAATGGGTTAAGTATGAAATTATCAATTGTTGTCTCACATAATTGGAATTGCATGTTCATGGTCTTCCGAATCTCTAAACATGATAAACTAGCCTCATTACTACATCGTGGAGGCAGGATGTCATTTCTAGTTAGTGGAAATTCACTACGTGGATGTGGTTTGCAGGGGTTCATTCTCTTGAGGGTAGGACTTTTGTACACTCTAATCATTTAACCGAACTTAGCTTCCCACAACTACTTCTACAGTGTGATATCAGTTGTTCATCATTCAATAACATCTTGTTTGTGCAGCTATAATTCTGATTGGTGTCTTGCTCATCACGTTTCAATGTAAGCAAGACTAGTGGGTATATTCCTATCCTAACCACAAATCTTATCAAAAGACAGAGAACCTGCTTCCTACATTCTTATGTTCTTGCCTAGGTTAGCTCTTCCAAGCTTCCACTCAAGCTTAACCCACTTGTTTTAATGGTGATCAAGCATAAAAACAGCAATAATAAAGATTTTAAGACAAAACGCAATAATAACTCAACCCAAAATGAATCTAAGCAAATACAATCATATCCATGACCTCAACCCTAGATGGAGGGTTCTAGCCACCCATGTTTGTACAAATACTCAAAACCATGTTTAAAATTAGTTTACTTACAAGTATAGATGAAAATAAATGAAGAAAGATGGAGCAAAGGAGTTCTCCAAGTCTCCTTTGCGCCTCCCTTCGGGTTTTTCAGGAGAAAATCGCGTGTAGCCTAATTTTTGGGGCAAAGTTCCTATTTATAGTAAATGAGAATCTACAGATTTTTTGCCTGTGGTGGAATGGCAACGTGTCACGGAGGATGAACCTTGACCTTGCCTCCGTGACACGGAAGCACCAACTAACCTCTGGAATGCCAAAAATGCAATTTTCGGCCAGTGTTACCCCGTTGGAAGCGTGCCATGGCCCCTATCGTACAGGGTGGGTTGTGCATGTTTTCTTTGTTGACTTTCACGTTTTGCTCTTGATTCCATTCCCCCACTTCACAAAATCATGAATTAGTTCCTCAAATGCATTATTAACCTTTAAAAACAAGGACTAATCATGTTGGTTGTGCCACATTCACATTTATAAAATCACATGAGAATGTATATAAATAGAAATGAATAAACAGACTAAATTGAGTTATAAAGTAGCACTTGGGCATGCAATTATGCCCAAGATCACAACCCACACTTAAAGCCTTGTTCATCCTCGAACAAAACTTTACATCATGCACATGAAGACTAACTTTATAGCTAATTTAGCAAGATAATTCAAGCTACAGCTACCTGACTATTTAGAGAAATAGCCAATAAATATAGTATACAAGATTTAACCATTAAAATCATTTTAACTTCTGTATTTAAGACCTAACCTCAGGAGCGATTGTCTTGTGAACTCTGCAAATAATGGTCAAGAAATAACATGATTATATCCTTCATTAGTGTACTCACATGAGGAAGTTCACTCCATTTTCTTTTTGATTTTCAAATGCAACATGTAGGTAAATGACCAAAACCACTTCACTCTCACAAGAATTCACACATCTTTTGGCAACTCATAACTTGCCTGGTGTTTTCCTCCACTAATTTGGATATTTTAACATGATCAAATGGACTTTTAGGTTATAAACCTTAAACTCAAAGTGTGAGTGATCTTGGCAGAATTATATGCCAAGTGACCTCAAGCTCTTGATTTGTCTTGTTTTATTCATCATTATTTATTGCATTCTCATGTGATTGTAACTAAAATGTGATTTATAGAACAACATATTGAAATGTTGCTGCGGAAAAATATGGTACAAGGAAATAAGATATATTGTTGCAGGTGAACCAATGGACTATTAGCGTGAAAGGTCAAGGAAAGCAAGCAATGTAGAGGCTCATGGTGAACTAGTATCACGCTACATCATAGAAACATTCTGCGTTAGTTTAGTGGCCATTTTCGATGAAGGTCATCTTGCCTCAGTGACGAACATTTGCTCTGGCTACAACCGTGCCGCATTGGTTCCTCTTGCACAGAACATCCATTCCAATAAAGTTGGCTCATGGAACAATGGCCACAAGCCACGTGTGCATCTATCGTGGCACATGAGCCAATGTTGAGGTTGATTCAGAGAGGTCAGCATTAGCTCATCCTCTGAAATCTGGAGTATCATGATACTCGTGACAGTTGTGGCTAACTCAAGGAAAAGTTCACGTTTATAAATCAGCATTGGTTTGTTTTTAGTATTCTGACTTGGTGGAGCAAGACATTGGGTTAGAGTGATTGAGGCGAAATCTGAAGTTCTTCTCTCTCTTCTTTCTCCTTTATTCCAAATTGTTTGCCTTGATTTATACTCATTTGATGATGTTGATATACAATGGTGATAATTACTTCTTGCTGAGGTTGAGCATTTGTAGTAGGGACATATTATTAGTCATCTTGTTTTCATCTTTTTCTTCAATGGTTGTTCTATCTTTTCTTGTTCTGCCCATTAATATTTGTGATGTTAATGTATATCTAAAAAATCAAGTTTTATCTTGAAAAGGAAAGAAATTGGAAAGTTGTGGGTGGTAGGATATGATCTTTACTTAGTTTGGGAAAATTGAGATGGTTACCTTCATAATAGAAATATATACGAGTCGTATTAGTCAATTAAGGAATCGATTTTGTAAACAGAACATGAATTTCTTTTATCACGAAATGTAGGTCAAAGGTTCATGATTTTTAAGTTGGTTGGGTCGAATCTGAAAGTTTCAATCCATAGGCAATAATTCTTGACTAGCAACTGAAGGAAATATTAACCGATTTGTATCGATAAATACTTCCATTTGCATGTTAGATTTTTAGCCTCACCTTGCTCATTACTATAGTTGAGACTCACTTTAATTTTGTCTTAGATTAATATAAATTGAAACAAACTCTCAAAATCTTCTTTAAATTGTTGTGCATTTTTAGGACAGAGTTCATTAACATAATTCGATTATTACCTTAGTTTTAGTCCACAATAGGATCGATACTTAGCTTACTTTAGCCATTTTACTACTTGTTAAACCCGCGTGCACTTGCGTGTAGTTGCAGGCTCCACGCCGAACAAGTTTTGGCGCCGTTGCGGGGCCCGACAAGTGGTAAAATTGTTTTCTTAGTGTTAGTCTACAATTTTCTTATTAGTGCGGCTTAACTTGATCTCCTTTGTCTTTTGCAGATGTTGAATTACATTGAACCTTGCAGAGACAAGGAGTGAAAGTGATTCATACTTAGGCTTAGGAAGACAATTCCATCATCAAAGGAGAGAAGCTCTAGAGAAAAGGCGCAGTTGCTCAGACAAACAATCACGGAGCAACCACACGGAATCCACCACTTGTAAGGGCAGTGTTAGAGCTCGAGGAAATGGCAGCTAGGCCGGTTCATGAAGTGGCAATCCACATGCTAACAACGTTACATCAAGCGTGCATGGCTTCGGGCCGGAGGTTCGAGTTTGAAACGAGAATATGGTGCAATTGCTGCACTGGCGGGTGTCAATTCCAGGGTCTCCTCACTAGGATCCACAACATCTCCAAAACTTTTTGGAGATAAGTGGCATACTACATCCTATTTGAAATTATCATCAAGATTATGTAAGGCTTACATTGTTCCCATTTTCCTCTTGGGAGAAGCAAAGAAGAGGTGGTTGAAAATTTGAGCCACCTAATTCCATCACCACTTGGGATGATCTTGCTAGAAAATTTTTGATACGGTTCTTTCCATCCGGTAAAACAGCAAGACTTAGAGTCGGATTCTAAGTTTTAAACAAAGAGAGGAAGAATCATATCAAGCTTGGGAAGATTCAAATCCATGTTACGGGATTGTCTTCATCATCACTAGTCCAATGATGTCTTTAGTGCATACTTTCATAGGGTTTGAGACCCCACAAAAATTTTGCTAGACTCGACAGGCTGGGGGACAAGCATTAGAAAAGACTTATGAGGAGCTGTACTTTGTTAAATAGTATTTCACAGGGAAATCGAGTGGAATGCGGACTCTTCAAGAGGAGGAACAAGGAAAGCGGCGGGAGTCTTGGAAGTGGATGGTTTACAGCTATCATTGCACAGAATGAATTGCTTACAGAATCAACTCAACACCCACTTCAGCAATATGAGCTTGAATCCAATCTCAATCCTAGTTAATGTAGTGCAACAGATTTGGTGTGAAGTATGCGGTAGTAACAAACACTCAAACCTTCTAAGTGTTATTAGGGGAAAATCGATTGATGAACTTTGTTGGTAATGTAAATAATCACCAACGAGTAGCCAAGCACTTACAACTCGAATTGGAGAAATCATCCGAATTTCTCCTGGGGTAGTAACAACCATCAAAGGCAGAAATTCGAATCAGGGGGCGCAGAGAAATCCAAGGGCAAGAAACTATCATTCTCAATGCGAGAAGCAACAATGCACCTCCTCCACCACCACCACCCGGCGTGAGAAATGTTTCGCAGTGATAGCTAACAAGCTCAATTGCAGGATGACTATCGTGAAATTGGCAGATGTAAAGAACAATCAGTTAGCTACAAGGTGTTGGTACCAGTTTGGGCAATAGTTGGAGCTCAAAACACTAGGCCAAGAGGAGGACTCACAGTAGAGTGACAACGACAGAATCCCAAGCAAGTAATGCGGTGACCACAGGTGGTTTACAACTCAGGAAGTTGGAACCAGAAAGACCTCAGCAGTCAGGTGCAGTGGAGAAAGAGAGGTAACATGATGATGAGAGGGAAGAAGAAGGAAGGCGAGCCCCAGAAAGACCACCACCCCCGTTTCCCTCAAGATTAAAGAAACACAAGGAGGAAGCGTGTTTCAAAAAGTTCATGGAGGTGCTCAAACAGGTACACATTAATTTACCTCTTGTTGATGTTTTGCAGGGAGTGCCGAAGTATGCAAAGTATATCAAGGACATCGTGGTGAACAAAGCAAGTTGGCGAGTACGCTACGGTGGCGCTTACGGATGAGTGCACTTCCCGGATAAATGAGTTGCCCTAGCTCAAGGACCCTGGGAGCTTTACAATTTAAATTACAAATGGGCAAAGTATTCGAGCTCGCGGATAATGCGATTTGGGAGCAAGCATTAACTTGATGCCGACATCGGTATTCAAGAAGTTGAAATTTTGGGCAGTCCCTAGACCAACTGATGATCTTGCATTTAGCGGATCATTCTTTGGCCAGAACAGATGGCATTGTGGAGGACGTGCTGGTGCAAGTGGGCTCCACGATCTTCCCGGTAGATTTGTTGTGATAGATTTTGAGCCGGATGCGGAAGTCCCATTTATTTTTGGGACGTCCCTTTCTTGGCAACCGAGAAAGCATTGATTGATGTAGGCTTTGCAGGGCCTTCTTTATGCGGCGCATGAAAAGGTGGAGGTATTTGATGTGTACAAGGTACAGCTTCCAGCCGTATGGTATCATTAATCAGTAGTGCTTGTCCCAGCAGATATTGTTCGAGATTGTTGATTCGCGAGATCCAATTGGAAAACCACCGATTGAGGACGCCCCAAACTAGAGTTGTGGCAAGAAGATCAAATTGCCACGTTCTGGTTAATGGGCATCGTTGTAAGCATTCTTGGGGTGAGGACGTTATTCGGGGAGAAGATTGTCTGTCACTCTAGAGGATGATTGTTTTTGTTGAACTTTTAAAAAATAAAAAATTAAAAAAACTCAAAATTCATAAAAAAAAAAAAACCCCAAAAACAAAAAACAAACAATATAAAAAATATAAAAAAACTAAAAAAAATACAAAAATTGTGTTTGTGTTTGAAACCTATGAATTCTAACAATTTCTTGTTGTGAGATGAATTTCAGGTGGAGCGGAGGAAAAATGCAAAAGGATCGCAAGGGAAAAAATCGAGGTCGGGGAAAAAAAGTGGCAAGACGGTGAGCCTACGCGATGGCTCAGTGTCCTGAGAGGAGGGGAGCCTCCGCATTACCCTCCGTGACACGTGAAGGTATTCTGGAATTTTACAAATTCAACGGAACACCTACAATGATGGATCCGTGTCACGGAGGGTGCTCCGCGTTACCCTCCGTGACATGTTGAGGGCTGTCGCGTCGGGTCACGGGTGACTGTGAAAATCTCCCTTTTAACCCCCAAATTCCCTCATTTTCCCCATTTCCCTCTCCCTCCGCGACAAACACCCTAAAATCTCCCCTTCCCCAATGTGACACGGACCTAGGATCGAAATTTCTTCAACTTTTCTTCGATTTCATCGGATTAAAGGTATGTTCTTGAACTTAACCTCAATATTGCTTAAATCTTTGATTTTTGAGCATGTGAGATGAGTAAACCTTGCCCTAAGTATAAATGAAGCTTGAATTCATTTAAGTTATTGTTGATTGATGTTCATAGCGTGCTCGTTGTGATTATATGAACTTCGATAAATCATTGTTTGATTGAATTTTGCGAAATTGGTAGCTAGGGTTGGAATTTGAATAGGAAGAAACTAAATGTGGTTGAAATGTGAAAATTTTGGGTTGTGCATGTTAGGTGAAGTGAATGATTTTGTGAATATAGATGAACATGCTAAATAAACAAGGGATGTTCGGGAAAATAAAATTAGTGAATTGCATAAGTTTATTTGTTGAAATTTTTGGCTAAGTGCTATATGATGTGGAGATAGATAGTGATATTGTGATTAGCTGTGCAAGTCTAGGTAGTACATAGTAATTATTCCATAGCTTATCTGAATGCACGAGGCGTATTTGATTGTAAAAATAGGGAAAGCATGATTGTCTTGCCGAATGGTTTTAATTGTGGCTAAAGACTAGGTGTGTGGGGTGGCTTAACTTAAACCAACCTTAGTCGAAGCTAATTTTGACTTGAATAACATTGGGACTATCTGTTTGATTTGACAGGAATGATGTCGAGCAGGAAAGACAAAGGAAAGGGCGCATCTACATCAGGCGTGTAGAAAAAGGATTAGGCCAGGAGCAGCGAGTTCCAGCTAGCACAGCCCGGTTCCACGCGGCCAACGTCGTCAATACGGAACCCGAGGGGTGAGTGACGAAGGAAGAAATGGTATGCAAAACACAAGGAGACCAAATACTTCCCTGAGAGCAGTACAAGGAGCCGTTGGCACAGGAATTCCCAAGAATCGTACACCGGATTGACAACGCCGGGCTGAACTTTATCTTCCGAAGAGACCAAGTGCAATCTCCATCGATTCGGGTTCACGCCCAGCTGGAACTCGGCTTGCCTCCGCAGTCACACCATCTGAGATAAGAGAATGTTTGTCACCTTTGAGCCCCATCACCTTAATGCCGTATTGGGGCGCGAGACACAGATGCCCATGCACTGGCTGATGAACATAACTCCACCTTATGTGGATATCGGACGCACCACAGTGTGGGCCGTTCGTGACACGGTGGAGCGAGCCTGAGAGAGGGCTACCATCAGACAATACCTTACTCTCAAATGAACAAGGAAGCCAGGATCTAGCTCAAAATTGTGTGTTCCTGCCTGATCCCGGGGGTGCACATGACAGATGTCACCGGGATCGTGTCTGCTGGTTTATGCCTAATGAAAAGGCTGGAGATTAATGTTGGGGCGGTGATCATCTCTGGCCATGAAGAGAACCCAGTTGCATCAAGGGAACAGGTACAGGTTTGGTGGGTTGCTCACCCACGTTCCTGAGGGCCATGATATTGAGGAAGAGGCCCTGGACTACATCCCGCAAAAGGATAGGCGTGCCTTGGATGTCACCAAAACTAAGGCACCCCGACACCACTCACGGGCAGTTCTCACACTAGCGAGCGACATGCTCGGGATGATCAACTATGGCCTGTATGTTCGGGATGCAGATGCTGCATTGCGTATAGGTGGGGAGGCCAGCAACAGAATGAGCTGTGGCAGCTCGACTTGGATTACCCCTTCGGCAATGCCGGGCTCTATACCAGAATTAGGGCTAGCTTTTGTGGAGCCTATAGATGAAGATGTCCCCACTTAGATGAGGAGACACGGCGTGAGGACTCGAGATATTAGTCGGATGAAGACGGCGGGGGCCATTCAGATATGGGGGACGAGGCAACGACACCTGATGAAGAAGTTGAATACTTCGATTGATCAGGGAGTTTCACTACCTACTTTTGTGCTATGTTGAATTTTGTAAACAGCGAGGTCGTGTTCGGTTTAAGTGTGGGGTAGGGTAGTTGGGGTGCCGGTTGTTTTGTTGTTGTTATGTTCATGTCTTGTGTTGTTGTGCCTGTGAAAATGTGACCTATGATTTTGTGCGTATGTTTTTAATTGTAATTCGGTGTTGTAATGAATGGTAAGTTGTTGTGTGCTGTGTTGAGTTGTTGTTAGCTGGTTGTGTAATTATCTTTTGTTTCTGTCCCGAAATTATCGATATATTTTAAAAAGTACATTGGAATTATTTTATGATTGGGTTTCTCGGCGTTTTTTTGGTGCTTTACGAGAATAGTCCCGTGAACCAGAAGTTGTAAATAGTGACGTTCCCTCTAATGGATGGATGACGGCCGTCTTAAGGAAAATGTAGTCGATAGGAGGTAGTTTTTTCTTGTCTTTTATTTTTTCTTTTGTTTGGTTAGAAGCGTGTCGCTACTTTATGGTTGAGAATTCTTGTTGTGTATTTGTACGCATTTAGATGCAAAAGGTGATTTGTATGAAAGCATGCAAATGTGTAAACATGTTGAGATACCTAGGCTATAGAGTTCGATTCGGTGTGATTGAGGCTTAATGTTTGAATTCTTGTAATTAGGCGGTTGATTGTAGTGAATATGTCTTGAGTTGAGCATGTGCAATGAGAGTGTGTGGTGAGGTTTGATTATTCCATGCTATTGTGCGGTATCTAGAACTTGGCCAGTGTGTGTACGAAATGAAATGAAGGATGTATAGGAAAGGATGTAGGCATTTCTTTGATATTGTAGTTTTTCATTATCATACCTACCTTGAATGCTGCATCCTAGTTATCCCCATTGAGCCTTTAGCCTATTTTTCTTTCCTTGAAAAGGTACAAGCCGAGCAACCGCTTCTTTTTCATTATCCGTGAATTTGATCCAAAACTCTTAAGCGCTCAAGAAAAATAATTTTCCCGCAGTGTCAAGGAGTGAAGTTTGAAAAGAAAGGAAAAGCGGAAGTGGTGAAGTTAAAGAAAAGGTCAAAGGTGCACTTGCTGAAATGAAATAAAATAAAGATGTATAACTAATCTTTGTTATTAAGTCAAGTGTGCTTAAAGAAATGGGAAAAAAAATAAAGAAAGACTTTAAGAATGGGAGGATGAAGGAAGAAACAATGCCCATAATGATGGTGGGATGTATTGAAAAGCGCTAAAGAAGGAAGCTGATTGCTATTATTGGTTAGCCCAGTATTTACCCCAGTTCCTTAGCTTACATTACAACCCGTTAAGTCCTACGTGATCTTACATGCGCTTCCTTATATTAGTGGAGTAATACACTAGAGGCAAACTCTATGGTTCATGACATGATGCATGTGAATTCTTTGGGAGAAGGCGAAATCGTGTTCATATACCCCTACATGTAATGTTTGGATCCTTATGATTGAAAAGGGGAAATTCTCTTGTTTTGTGAGGGCACATGCTTGACGAGAGGGTGAATTTCATGTCGGATGTCTTGATCAGCTGATTTGCATGAGTTTCTTAGAGATTGAAAATCGATTCTTGAGTCTAGAGGTCTTAATGTGGTGAATGTCATTGTATTGATAAGACTGTGCATGTTTTCTTGATAATTTGCTATAGTAAATAATCGGTATAGCAGTAACCCAGATTGTTGAGCCAAAAGTATGCTATAGAAGTGGGGTTCAATTGCATGAGTATGAGAGTATTGTTCGAGGACGAACATATTTTAAGTGTTAAATTAAGTGATCTTAGGCAGAATTATATGCCCCAGTGATACTCAAATGCTTCGTTTCGTCTTTTTATCCATCGATTATTTGTGCATTCTCATGTGATTTGTAGTTACAATGTGAATTTATACTACCCAACATGATTAGTGTTGTTTTGTAGGAAAAATGTAATTTTAGGAAGCTAAGATGCATGTTGGTAGAAATCGGGAATGGACCGGAAGCGAGCGGTGGAAAGGCCAAGGAAAGCAGCAAATATAGGGGCTCCGCGATGGAGCCATTATCACTGCCATCATGGAGGCATTCGCCTCAGTTAGTTTAAAGTGGCCATTTCCGGTGAAGGTCCCGCGTGCCTCCGTGACACGGAGGCAATGCCCTGTGACCTGGCCAAGTGGCACGTTGGTTATATTTACACGGAACATCAAATTCCAGTAAGGGTTCTTGAACGGCATCCATGGCGTTCACCAAGCTTGTGTTGCATGCCGTGGCACGGCGAGGTAAATGCGAGGACACGATTCCGAGAGAGGGTCGCGTTAGCTCCATGTCACGAATGCGGTGCTGCGTGCACTCACGGCGTTGCTTGTTATTTAGGGAAAATTCCCACCAGTATAAATAGCACACTTAGGTTCATTTTTAATTATTCTGACTTAGTTGAGAAAGGACGTGGGTTCTGAGGTAGTTGGGGGATGAAAATCCTAGGGTTCTTCTCTATTTCTTTCAACTCCTTAAGCTGAGTTGGAGCCATTATGTAAGGAGAATAGATATAGGCTGCGTATCAGGTAGGAGGTTAATACCAAAATCGATTTCCCTCTTAGGAGGAATACCCAGTGAAGTACATCATCTAGGATCGCCACATACATTACCCTTTGGGCCGGGCGGATAGTCGGGGTCTCGGACATAGCATCCTTAACCCTAACTAGATGGTACACACAACCTTTAGAAATAATCTTTCTGGCCTTAAGATAGGAAGTGAAATGACCTACCGGCACAGTTGAACTACCCTTCCATTCTAAGACTGACTTGCGAAATATGAACTCTACATGGGTTCTACAATTAATGGAGTTATAACATGAAAATAGCCAATCCATGTTGAGTATAATATCAAAATCGGTCAATGCTAACTCTACTAGATCTCTTTGATGTGATTTTCTAAAGGACTAAGACCGGGCAATTTCTATATATCCACCGAGCTATAACTGAATCACCGGCGGGTAGAGTGAGAAACTACGTGAATTTCGGGATCGACTGCGAAACTACTAGCCACATAAGGCGTCACAAAAGACAGGGTAGCCCTGGATCTAACAAAGCATAAACATCAAGGGGAAAACTTATAACATACTAGTAACCACATCGGGAGGTGTCTTGCTCTTTGTTGGGAAGCGGGAATAAAATACATTTTGGCGGCGCTAGTGAACTAGTCAGAAGCACCCTCACAGGAGGGACGTGCTGCTGGAGCTGCTAAACCGGCGCGCCTGGCTCCACCACCCCTTGGTCTAGTTGAAGGGGCAATCCCACAGTACGTATGCAGGTTTCCATACCCGAAACAAGAATCTAAGCTAACTAAAGCACCTCACAGGTGATTCTTGCACACCATACGAGTGGAAAGGTGCGCTCTATCTGCATGCTACCATGGCCCCTCAAATCTGAGAGCTCTGCTCCTCCTAATAACCTCGTGGTCTATATGGTGTACTAGCTGATGATGGTACTGGAGAAAAAGTCCTGCGGTAAGGGGCTGGCTGGCGATATCGCTCCTCGATCTAAGTGAAGTCCCATAGCGCTCTGCACATCCACAGCCATCTAGCCTTTCTCCCCTTTGATACACCACTCCATATTTTGGGCATGTAAAACTACGCATGGAAAATCCATGTCCTGATGTATGGAATCCTACAATCCTTATCCGGAGTGATCCGCCACTCCATACAAATGTTGCTCACCGAGTACGATCGCCACAACACAACGCATACTTGGATAAATGGGTGAATTCCAAAGCATGCTCCTGAACTGACATGTTACCCTGCTTCAAATTCACAAACTCATTCGAATTTAGTTCCCATCTCACGAGGAAAGGCCAATCTACAAAGGCGACATGAAATCATCCCAACCGATAGGGTCTGCTCCTGCCCTACTATCTTTCCACTGTTTGAGCTAGATATGCTCAAACCCTTTCAGCTGATAAGAGGCCAAGACGATGCATTCCCCATTTTCCACCCTCATGGCCTGGGTGATCATCTACTTTTGCCCAAAAGGAATTCTAGTGGGTTCATCCCTCGAGATAATCCCTGACCCAAGCTGCTACTGCATTCCTGTTCTAGGGAGACGCACCACCGCTTTCTGATTGACCTGGCAGTCAAGGCCTATGCTAGCATCTGTATAGCTGCCTAAATTGGCATGGGCGATTAGCTGCAGTACATTCTCCTCATGGTGGTGGAGCTTGATGGTGCCCCTCTCCGCTTCATTCTCTTGGCCGTTTCGTTTTCTCCTTCGTTCACTCAACATGAGGCATGTTGAACATATACCGTACTGAGTTACGAAACATTAAAATAGACATTTCATTTTGCGACAGTAAAAGATCATGAAAATATTTCACAAAATGTGTCTGTTTATATGTTGAATACCAGTATGGTATCTTTTACATTATGAAGACTCATAACTGGCACCAAATTTCCTGGATATTTAAACTATAGCCAAATATTAAGTTTTATCTTGACCTGAACATACCTCTGATTAAGGCGGTAAGACGATAAGTTGAAATATGTACTGAACATCCATCTAACCTCCTCCCATCAAGTAGTGAAGTTGCATAATAAATATGGCAGAGTCTTAAATACACATATCAACCTTTCTGACACAATCCTGAAATGAATACAATATATCTACGAAAATACTAAAAGTACAAATGGCGTTAATGAAATTAATATCTCTAAATTATGAACAATCATTTCTGTAAATAAAATATGGGCCCTCAACAGATGAGGACTCACCAATAGAGACTAGTGCTAACTCCAAAAGCTGGCTAATGATGGGGCTGAGTCTGAAAGTCGAAACCTGAATCATAAAATGATATACCATAAAGTATGCAACCAGTACCTGCAATGTACCGAGCATGCAAGGTAAATTAAAATGGGCATTTAAAAAGTACACAAGTTCATAAGAGTAGGACAACATGATCATAACAAAATATGATAATGCAATATAAGGCTCAAAGAGTTTTCAAAACATTCGTAAATCATTCATAATCATACTTACAAGAAAAGCAATTAAACGGCTTGAGCCAAAGTATAAAATCATAATCATGCATAAATCATGAACAATGGTAAACTCTTATAACTAACATACCCATGAGCACACATGGAGCCCGACCTGTGAACCCCTAGTCGGGAGGTGTTTCGTACCTCCCACTGAGTAGAGACATGAAAGGGTGTGATATCACTCATGAAAGGCCCATTTGGGCAAAGGGATAGTCTCAAGGGAGGTCCCACACGACCTACGGTGGTATGTAGTTTTGAGAATGAGGGGCAAGCCTGCGGGCCCCGAACCTACTCGCTATTAAATATTACTCCCAAGTATATATAATGCTTATAGGATAATAAATATGAAATTCATGGACTAGTTAAATCATGCTAATCGTAAACATGCTTGAAAATCGTAGACAGCCATCAAATAAGGCCATTGATTCGGCCATAATCATAAATCATAAATCATGAAGGTTTCATACATGTAAAACATATACTTGATATTCATAAATTTATGATGAGCATTCGGAAAATCATATCGTAAGTCATAAATCATAATGGGCTAAAGAGGATCAAGATCGCAATGATATGTGATTTTCATAAAGAGCATTACATAATTGGGCACAATTTTACTTTAAATCGCACCTACCAGATTTATATTCCATTGATTTCATAAAATCTGCCAATAGATTATAAAACATGATTTAATACATGAGAAATAACCATAATTAGATCATAAGGATTTCATAAGAATTGGATGCAAAACCCCATACAATCATCACTAAAATTTCATGATTCGATAAGATTGGGCATGGGTGGAAGAAATCACCCATTTGTAATCCTACATACCTGAGATGGACTGGTTTAGCCTCCTTGATTTCCCAAATGAAGAAATTGAAGAGGAAGCTGATCACCTCTCTCTCTCTCTAGTTTGCATGCATAGTAGAAATAGCCTAAAATTAATTTTTCCCTCTTAATACTCAATATTCATAGCTTAAAACGACGTAGTTTAGGCCTTAGGACCATAGGAAATGCAGAAAAAGCCACTTACTAAACTCATGGAAAAACAGTTGCCAGTCCCAATAGGGACTGGACGAGTAAATCGCCATCGACCATGACTCGTGGGGACTCGTGACATACTGTCTAAATTCAGTTAAGGCTCGCCACGGAGGACCCTACGAATCGTTACTAGTAACCACGAATCATGGTCACCCCTCGTGGTCCTCACTGCCCAAAAACCATTGACCCTTAACCCATTTTGACCACGGCTACTTCAACGATCGTAGATTCGACCCCGGCTTCGAGTTATGCCGCGGTGACAAAATCTCAAATCTCGAACTTAAAGCCAGCCTCACCACGAGTCACTAACGACATATGGCCATCCATGGGTCTAGATCAACTCGTTTTGTGACCTGGTGCAAATTTTCCAATTTTCTCGTTTTAAATCCAGCTCACGATCTTAGGGCTTGGGGCATTACAGCTGCTGCCAACTTAAGGTCATGAGTCTGATAGTTCTTTTCATAAACCTTGGTGTCTGACTTTCAAAAGAAGCTATCACGCTCCCCACTGCATCATAACGCAATCGAGTCTAACTCTGGAAGGCGTCAAAATATACTACGAACTCATCTGCTCCTTCTAGTAAGGTTAAAACTGGAGTGGTAGTGAGTCGAGTCTTCAACTCTGAAACTCCTCACATTCAAGCGGCCACTAAAACTTCACTTTTTAAGTCAACTTAGTCAGGACGAGATTCAATAGAGGAAAATCCTTTTACAAAACATTGTAGTATGTCAGCTAAGGGCCGAAACTTCTTATATCAGTTGGGGAAGAAAGGTCTTGTCCAGTCTTTCACCAGCACGATCTCTTGAGGATCTACTTGAATACCCTCACTTGAGCACGTGACCAGAAAAGTCTGAGACTTCAACTAAAATTTGCATTTGCTGAATTTAGCAAACAATTGGCGGTCTCTAAGCATCTGTAACACTATCCTAAAATGGTTTGGATGTTGTACTTATTTCTAGAGTATACCGAATGTCATCAATAAACACAATGACAATGTCTAGATCTTTTGCTTGAAAACCTGTTCATCATGTCCATAAAAAGTTGTGGGGCATTAGTTAGTCGAGACATAACCCACCCAGAATTCATAGTGTTATCTTTGAGGTTCTAAAAGCTGTTTTCAGTATGTCACACTCTCTTAATCTAAACTGATAATACCCCGACCTAAGATCTTATCTTAGGGAAATGTGGCTCACGAAGTTGATCAAACAAATCGTCAATCCTAGGTAGGGATACACATTCTTAAGCGCTGACTTTGTTAGGTTGACGATAATCGATACACGTGCAGAGTACCATCTCTTTGCATGAATAATGAGCACCCCATGGGAATATGCTGGGCCTAATAAAACCTTTATCAAGAAGGCTTTTAGCTACTCCTTCAAATCCTTAAGCTTAGTTGGAGCCATTCTATAAGTTGGAATGAAGATGGGTTGAGTTTACGGAAGAAGTGCTATGGCGAAGTCTATTTCCCACTCGGGAGGGACTCTGAGAAGATCTTTGGAAAACACATCAGGTAACTCACTGACGACTAAAACTGACTGGATAGTTGGGATCTCAAAGCTGGAATCTTTGACCCGAACTAGGTGATAAATTGCCTTTAGTAATAGCTTCCTTGTGTTAGGTAGGAAATAAAAAGCCCGGCCCTTGGGTCTTTGAACTACGCCATCAGCTCTAAAACTGGCTTATTAGAGACTGAAATTTGACGACTCTTGTTCTGCAGTCGGCTGAGGCATAACGAGTGTAACCAATCCATGCCAAGAATGATATCGAAATCAACCATATAGCTCTACTAAATCCAGGCAGGGCCTTATTCAATCTTGAGGCTACGTAGTTTCTATACACTCAGTGGCTCCTAAGCCGCTCACCAGCTGGGGTAGAGATCGAGAATGGTTCTGAGAGGACCTCTGGACTAATTTCAAACTAGACTGCTACATAAAGAATTCACGTTGATAGTGTGGCTCCTAGATCTAGTAGGGCATACACATCTAAGTGGAGAAGGCATCTAACAGCCCATGACCCGCCAGGAGTGAGCTCTCACCATCTTTGACGAAAGGAAAAAGCATAAAAGCATTTTAGCGCTGAACTTCATCCGTAACTAAAGTGTTGTCTTACTGAGTTGGTCGGCCTGGTGGAGCTGCTGGAAGTGGTAGTGCAGCGATCTCCATGTCTGGCGACGAGACATTCCTTGAGGCGTGACCTAGTTGTCCACACCCAAAGCAACCCTCTCGCCACGAAGGAATTCCCCTAGATGGTTCTTTCCACACAGGAACCAAAAAATTTGGATAACGGCTTTATGTTGTGGCTTTGGGTCTAAAGAGCCAAATGCTCCACCCTTCCGATACCACAGGTAGGGAGCCTTTGGATGAAGTGGTGTTGGAGGTCTCTGCTGCTGGCTGTTGTGGGTGGCTACTACCGCCGGACCTGCGAGTGGCCATAATCTGATTGGCCAACTCCACATCTTTCAGCTTTTTCTGCCTCAATCTGATGGGCATGAACGATGAGTTGAGTTCAATGTCTTATGAGCATCACCAGTCCTGTACTCCTTAAGAACAAGGTTTGATACTCCATTAATGAACTTAAGCATGTGAGCCCTTGGCTCGACTACCATCTCCAAAGAATATCTTGACAACCACATGAACTCTGATGAATATTCCTCCACCGTCCTATTTGCCCTGCTTCAAATTCAAGAATTCTGCAACCTTAGCCTCCCTTAACTCCTGGAGGAAGAATCTGTCTAGGAATGCCATAGTGAATCTTCCCACTCCACCGGTTACTGCTCACTGTGGCCTTCCTTCTTTCCCTTGATCGTACCAGTCTAGGCCACCCATTCCATAGTGGTAGGCAGCAAATCTTGCACTCTTAAGCGGAACTAACACCCATAATCAGGATGATCTTCCATACCTCATCCATGAACTCCCTGGGGTCCTCTCAACCTTGGATCCATGAAAGGCTGGACAAGATACACTTGGACAAAAAACACATGCTCAATATATTTTGATTTTCGAAACACGGGTTTCGGTACAAAAAATTAAATGAATTCAAGTAGGTTTTCTCGAGATGTATCAATAAGCTAGATCCATACTTTTGGAGGGTTTATTCAGGTGAGTCCTAAACTCTAGAAGTTGTTGCGGACCCATTTGAGTTAACCAGAACCCTTATTTAGTTCATAGTTTGCTATGCGAGCCTTGAATTTGGATTGCCTCTCGAATTCTCTTTGGACGCTTCGGTCATCTGAGGGGCTGCTGGAGCTGGTGGGGCAGGTCGATTAGTATTGTCGGCCCTTCTTCCAATTCCACATCTTGGAGGTATGGTTTCACTGAAATGAAATAGAGCACAAGTTAGGAGAACATTTCTAGAATTGAACTTGAACGCATGATAAGGAGTATGAATGAAAGGTAGTTTTCCTAACGTCGTAGCATCCCCCGACATAAGTGTGGCGTGCTTCACACCCATGAAAAGGACTTTACTTGATGCAACTTTTAGACATCATAGGATACTCTAAACCTAAAGCTCTAGATATCAAGTTTGTTATGACTTGAGTTTATACCACAGACGAGACATGGTACTTGGATTCATAAGTAACCCCAAGCCAACCCATAGTCTATCATAAAACTAGTAATCTGACTAAACATAAAAGAGAATCTTAAATAATAAAATCATTTAAGATAGCTAAATGATAAAAGTTCATATATCTGAAGAAACAACCTTTGAATGTATGAGTCTATATGCGAGAAAGTCATCTACTAATGATGAGTTTCTGGGACAACCTCAGCTAAATCTAAAGTCTAACTAAACAAGAAATAAGCTGAAAAAGTAATATATCCTTGAAAGATGAGGACTCGCAAGCTGCGGCTATTGATATCATCTAAAGGAAACGACTACCCGATGCCAACATTGAAAAGCAGCGCTGTATCATGATACGATATAACATAGAAGGTATGCGCCAATACTTTGAATGTACTTAGTTAGTGAGAGATAATATAAACATGAAAAACAAATCGAACTAAAATGACCAACTAAAATTCACGAAGCTGATCAACTAAATATATAACTAATATGGTCAATAACGACCCTAGGCATTGATCATAAACATGTCTTGAATTTGAAATATAGCTGAGCTAAACTATTAGACTAAGCTGACTAGTAGGAAGAATCTATAACCGACATATAACCACGTGAGATAGAAGTGGAGTTCGATGTATATACCTATCGATAGGACCAGTATACCTTGCGGTATAAAGGCATGAGTTAGGTGATCACAAATCTGGGAGCCATAGAGATAATAAAAATATCACGATGCTCCAATGTAGTTTTAGAACAGCGCTGGAACCCCGATCTACTCGATGCTGAATTCTACTCCCATTGGATAGTCATAGTCTGACTACTAAGGCTGATGGCTCAGAAGGCGGGTCCAAGGCTAAATCGGGGATACTTATGCGGAAGTACCTTGAGAGTCCTATCGGACCGAATTTTGTAATTGGTGTTCTAAGACTGGTGAGCTACTTATCTAGAAGCGTCGTAACCTTCTAAAGAACAAACTGAAATCGAAACTAATATACAGGTCTAATAACTGATAACTGGGAAGCTGTGGCACACTCAAGAAAGGCGGTAGTCAAATTGATCGAGTGACATTTAAAGTAATATTAATGCTAATATTCTACTTTGAAACTAGACTAGCATGCAACTGATTAAGATTTCAACTAACATTAATAACATGGGGAAATCTCAATCTTGATAGAATCAAGCAACATGAAAAACTAATCAATTATTCAAGACTCTAATTTACTGCATTCAAAAACTAGGGCTCGAATCCATTACAAAACAAGTATCAACATAGTACAAGGTAGTGGAAATATAACAACAAATTAACATGAATAGTATTCCACATGATATAGACTGAATCCGGCTACAATTAATTCAAATTCGAAAACTCAGGGCCTAGAACTGATAGGAAATTAGAGATGGATTTTGGGGCACAAGGAAGGAAATTCCCTTGCTAAATTCTCACATACCTAGTGAATAGAATTTCATATAAAATCTCTTGAGAATATGAGAGGAAAAGTGGGGTGCCCTAACTTGCCTTGAGGAATCTGTCTGAGAGTTCTTTGCTCAGGAGATTGAGAGTTAAGATAGAATGAGGGGGATGTAGTTGATTACCTAGTCAATTATCTCCAAAGTATTGCCCAAAATGATGGAGTTTAGAAGTTAAAAAGCTGCAAAATTACTAAAATAACCCTTGGAGAAGATTTGAAAAACTGCCCCGGCCGAGACCCAGCGGGTCACACAACAAGTCATTAGTTGAGACCATGGCTTGTTGGGACCAGTCGATGGTCCTAGCCCTGGAATTTTGGCTTACTAGAACTATCAATGAAGAGGACCACGACTCGTTGGATGAGCCAGGTCGTAAGGTACCTCCCGATGGCCAACGGCGGAAAATGCAGGAAGCCTAACAACGAGCAACACAATGACTCATTGGAAGATCCAATGGGTCATTATATCGAGCCGTTACCTCCGCATAAATATTCTTAGGATCCCTGAACTTGTCACCACAAGTGGTCACAATGACTTGTTGTGTGATACAATGGGTGGCTGTTGCCACTCGTTGTCTTGAAGGAGATATCTAGGAGTTCCAACTAATGACTCACACGAGTCGTTGTATCACACGAAGACTTGTTGGTTTAGTGCGGGTTCTGAATAAGGAGTTACGAGCCGGACCAGCAGTGATAGGATGACTCATTGTTGCTCACAATGGATCATTCCATATCCCGTTAGTTCCCAGAGGACAAGCGGGCGACTACGACTCAGATAACAGGTCATTGGAGATGACACGACTCTATCTCGGTCATTCTTAGGCAAAATTTCTAGTTTCTTTTGGATTTTCTTTCCAAGATGCGAGTTTTGTCTAGGAAAGTTTGAGTGTTATAACATTTGATGGGAATTATCGACTTGGTAGGTATTAAATTAAGAGCCTTAGATGCAATTAGTGCATGGATAGTCTTGGTGTTGGGCTACGCTCTAAGTTTCTCAACCAAAAAAAGTGTGTCTACTTTGGGTTTTCTCAAACCTCAAAGCCAATATCTACAAAACAATCAAGCAATGGTTAAGGAAGGGTTTAAACTATTTCTAGATCTAATCCTTTATTGTAGTTTGAATTGGGTGTAGACTATCTCCTAGCTCCAATCCATGAATCAAAACTCCAAATTCTCAGTAAGTCTTACCAACTTCTCTTTTCTTCTCAAGCAACAAAGTTAGAGAACTCTCAATTAATGTTGCAACCATTAATTGCAATTATTTGAAGAAATCAGAGATGCTTAGGTCTAATCTAATTTAAGGTCAATTGGTCAATACCCACTTAGATCTAAAATTGGTGTATATTCTATTGAGATTGATATACATGTTGTTTTATTTGTATTGATATTATTATGGTTAGGTGTGAATTGAATGTATGAGCTGGTGGTGGGCGCAGTTGCGGTGGTTCTTTGGTATCTTGGATTGTAGTTAGGTATATTTTATAATCTGTTATTATTGAAATGTATTTAGGATAATTTATTGGTACCCTCTCACCCTTTATTCTATTATTCTGTATATATGTATCTTATCTTTTGTCGCCTTACATACTCGGTACATCTTCGTACTAATTCCACAATCCTGGGGGCACCGTATATATACCTACAATTGTTGACCGACGGGGAAGATCAAGACCTCGTGTAGATAGGGAGAGTTCACAGATGTTGGTAAGCTCAGCTTGTTTGGATTACCTTGTGGGCTGTTTTGGAGTTTTGTATACATATTGGGTAGGTTAAGGCCCTATCCTAATCATTGATCAACTTATGACTCAATAGAAATCATAGACTTTTTCTTTTGAATTTTTCAGTTGGTGTAGGCCTTTTGGCCATATTGTATAGAACATATTGTACAAATGTGGTCTTGTCGGCCTTGTGTATGATAATGGTTCACTTGTTAGCCAAATTTCCACTTTATTGTTGGTTACTCCAATTGTGTTGTGTCATTATAATGTTGCGCCTCATTTGCTCTGGCTTGTTGTGGTTAGTTAGTTGTAGAAATTGCTCTACCAAGTGAGCCCAAGTGCCGATCACACCTTTCAGGATGCGGGATGCAGTAAACTTGGTATTCGAGTGGGCCATGTCCTAGGAGTCTGTGAGCCATGTCTAGTAAAGTCTTATTTATGTTTATGTTGCGCATCATACTTTTAAACAAGAGACTCCCGGGATATCTAGGATTATTATTTTTTCGATCAAAATTGTGTGATAAGTTTGATATTATAGGAATCGAGTCTGAGCTCATATTTGTTGATTTATGCAGAGAACGCCAGTAACCGTAGGACAGCAATCGATTAGCAGCTAGATAAAACAGCTGATATAGGGTACCAGTTGGGTACAACATATAAAGGCTAACCCTTCACAAGGTCGGGATGAAGGCCTCATCACAATCTCCTTCACGTGTACTCCCACCTAGGATGTTCCTAGACTGACAAGACCTCCATAAGCAACTACAGTTGCTATAGATCAAGTTATACTGTAGTACATTTATTACACAAAGTAGTTGTCACGACCTGAATCTACACTTGGAAGTGATACGGTCTTGAAGCCATAAGTGACCCCGAGCTAACTCATGGAATGGAATAACACTAATATGATCGGTTATAGATAAACTGAGCAGAAACAAATTAAATTTATATATAAAAAACTCTCTGAGTAATGAAATAGTCTGAATTTAAATGAATGGAATACGTACTGAGTCTGACACTAAAACATAAAGTTGAAATTACTAGCTTGTCTTTCTAAAAGTTGTTACAACTTTGATGAGTTGACGGGATAAAATCCCCAGCACTCTAAAAATCTAAAAATAAAAATAAGAATAAAGACATGCGAAATAACCATAAATCCATCCCTCGACAATGAGGACTCACCACTTATAGCTACTGATGGGCATCGGATCAGAAGTAACCAATGTTTAGCCTAAGTATCTGCACCTATATCATGATAGGATATAGCACAAGAGAACATATGCGATCAAATTACTTTGAATGTACTAAGAATGGGAGATGTACAATTGACTAAATTAAACATGCTAATAAATTTGAAATGCGGTATCGAACGCAAACTGAATGCATAAAATGAATTGAAATACAATGACCCCTACAGGATGCACAAATACGTATAGGAATGATATCCTAAGGATGCATAATGAAAATACAAATAAAACTAGTTTGACAATCATGTATATGCACTTTGAAAATTGATTAGTAAATTTGAGGCTGGCCATAATTATACTGAAATGTAGGAGAAGCCTGTCAACTAATATAAACCATGTGAGCTAAATACGGAGTCTGATGTATACTCCCCATCGAAAGGACCCAATAGACCTCACTGAGGTATAAAGGCATTCCTAATGTGATCACTAAGCGCGCCCATTCGGGCCAAACCTATGGTGAAGCGTAGTTCTAGGATTTGGAGTGCGCTGAACTGAGAACCAACTTGATGCACAAGTACTATTCCCAATTGATAATTTACTAATAGCTCAAAAATTGGTATTCTAAGACTAAGTCAAAACTACTATACGAAAGTATTGCAGGAGTCTAAAGAACTTGAAAATACTAATTATCTTTGTCAAAATATGCATCTTTGAAATTATGAAGGGATCAACTGTTCCTAACACTCCATGTTTTTCTAAAGCAATGTTAAATCATAAATATTAAACTTTTAGAAATATGATAAAATTAATAACATGAATTTTGATTGTAACTAAGCATAAATCATGCTAAAATTAATAACATGAAGATACGATTTGTAACTAAACATAAAATCATGAATATCATGTAATCATAATCATAGGAGTCTTGAAGACACTAAGACAATAAGGGAAATCATAATGTGAGATGAGAACCTAAGACATGATTTCTAAGAACTGAGATTCCTATATTTTCTTAAAGTGTTAGGGGCAAAAGGGTGAAATAAGTACCCTTGTTGAAACCCCACATATTTAGAATTGGAGAATCCTTGCTAGAACTTTTAACTTGAAGCTTTTGGAAAAGAACCCTAGTTCTTGACTTAAGAGGATTTAACCGCTAGACGTTTTATTTTCTAAGTGTTTAGGAGAGAATGAGGAAAAGGATCGACTATATCCCTTAATAAACCTTTAAGAGACCCCAAAATGACATAGATTAGGAGTTAAAAGTATAAAAAGTTACGAAAATTCCCCAGTCGTATTGAATAATTTCCATCTAAGTCCCTACGAGTCACACCATAACTCATTGTGTCATACCACAACTCATTAGTGTGTGCCATAGTCACTAGGAAAAGTTTGTTCCACTTTCTGAATTTTATCCCATGTCTGGGCCGGAGATCACAGTGTCCTATTGTACCACGATCGTGGCTGAGCCATAGTTCTTGAAACACAGTAAAACCTACAGATTATTTACCACGAGTCATCCTACAATGCATGGCCTCACACCATGACACGGGGTGTAAGTCATTTTGTGGGAATGTTTGTTTTTTCTATTAGTTTCTGCTTCATGTCTAGGATCTAATCTTAGACACTTTTTGGGGAGTTACAATAGTGTCTAGAAAACGGGAAGCTAGGGCACACCCAGGACATCGGGAAGTCTTTGAGAGGTCGGGGAAGTTCCAGGCCCTTGAGTTTATGGCATTGAACCCTCCATATGTAAATTGTCACGATCCGAACTTAGGCCCGAATCTAGACACGGAACCTAGAACCGCCGTAGCTCTAAGTCGAGACCATGGCATGAACATAAAGCGAAGCTCAACACAAATAAAGTGGAAGGAAAATTTTTGAAATAACTTGATCTGAATAATAAAACCTTTAAACGACTGAAATCACAAAACATAGAAGTTGAAGCTGGAAATACGCACTATGTCTAAAAAGTCTCTACAAACTAACGAGCTGATGGGGAAACACCCCCAACTAGGTCATTAGAAGTATAAAACAGAAATGACAATAACTCAACCATGTAAAAGTCCACGAAGGATGAGGACATATGTCGAGTGGCTGGGTGAACTCTAATAACTGGCTAGCAGAGAGATTGACCCTGAATATCTAAGCCTGCATGAGCAATATAGCATAGATTATGTGATCAGTACATGGAATGTACTGAGTATACAAATAAATAAACAGGCTAAGTAAGTAAGGCGAAAACACGCATAACATAAAAATATCATTTGCAAGATTAGAGTAAGGACTTCATGTGATATCTTGAAAATATGAATAAGCATAATTGAATTTCATAACTGAAATGAATGACCCAATCTGAAACTAATGATCATAAGTAAAACTAATAAGCTGAACATTGGGTCGACCTATTGAAAACATAATAGCATAAGCGTGAACATGCATAATGAAATCTTTAGGAACAATAGGAGACTCATCCTTATAACCGACATAATCATGATAGAGCTTACATGATCCCAACTATTACACTCAAGTGGACAGAGTTGTCAAAGGCTTGTTAGGGCTAAGGGCGCTACCATGATATCGATATCAAATTGAGGCCCCTTGAAGTAAAAAACTCACCAAGGAGGTCTCGTGAATCTAAATATACCTACGTTGGCGTGTATTTTGAGGTCGGGGGTTTATCTAAACCCCTAGCCTACTGGAGTGCTGGACACTACTCCCAAAAACATGCATATGCTCTCCATCGTTTTCAATGAAGCTGAACCATCATTTTTGTGAAGTTGATCATGGAATTACATACATAGTATAAAATCTTAACATGGGAGCCTTGACTAAAAACACACAAAAATTTGAAAAGTGGAAGTCCTAGACTCCAAACCCGCGTGAAGTAAGCTAACATCATGAATTTGAACTAAATCATGAAAACATACTTAGATCATGTGGGCTTGCCCAAACTTAACATGCTTGAAATAGACTTGATAGTAAAAAATCATGGATTCATACATGGGCAATTCATTAACATTCCTTCGTGCTAAACCTCTCATCATGCTTGAAAAGCATATATCATAATCTTAACTTTTCATGAACATAAATGGGAATAATAATTTCAAAAACTAGAAATCATGAATTGTAATTCTAAATATGTAAATTACATGACCATGAATCTTAAAATATCATTTAAAACACGAAGGGAGTTGACCTATAAATAAACCATAGAAGATTTCATGAAATCGGATTAAAACCCCATAAGGTTATAAAATTGAATTAAGACTTGAATTCATAAACTTGATGAGAACTTTGAGCATGAGAGAGAAAGGAAACTCCCATTCATAGCCTGTATTCTTGATGATTCTGCACCCTTCCTTGAAAGCTCAAGATGTGGAGAAGAACTTGAAGAATTCTAGGCTTGATCTCTTTAAATTCTCTAATCTTGCATGCATGGGAGAGAATAAGCTTAGGATAGGCTAAGCACTCTTCAAACCCTCTAACATAGCTTAAAACGACATAGTTTAGGACCTAGGAGCTTAGCAATTATGAAAACACCCTTACTAAAACCACTGAAAAATACACTCTACCAGTACTCACGAGGGACTCCACGACTGATGAGGTAATGGATGACTCCTGATGTCGTACTCGTTACTTCCACTTGAAAATCCCACCTTAAAATTCCAATAGGCAAATGATGAAGCACTTCACGAGTCGTGAGACACTCCACGACTTATTGACTCCCCTCATGATTTCTTCGTCGACCAAACCTTCATTCTCAATCAATCCTGACCATGGCTCACCTCACGACCACAGCTCACTTAGCTACCACTCGTGGTCAGCCATTACAATTTCCTCCACGGCAGACTTCATTTCTCGGTCACTCCCGCGACTCATGGGTGACCTCGCCGTCACTAGATGACTTGTATTGTGACCTGGGAAATATTTTTCTATTTTCTCCGTTTTAACCCTCGAGTATGATATTAGGAACTTTCGGAAGTATCACAATATCTCCCTCTTGGGAACAACCATCCTCGAATGTGCATAAACTGCTGAATAGCGGGAAAAGGAATTGTCATCCCAAATACTAAATATACGAAGGTGAAAACTAATGGAGTAGTGACTCGGTAGTATAGTGGCTTGAATTCTGAATCACATACAAGCACATAAAGGAAACTGGGAAACATGAACTAGACATGAAGCTGGATGGATTACTAAGGAGAAAACTGGTACCTGTTTGGAACTAATTTGGAAGGGAAAGATGCGAGTATTTAGCCATCATATCTATTTCGGCTTCTACATGGCTTCCTCCACAACCTAGTTCCTCCACAGAACCTTTATTTAAGCCACTTCTTTGTTCCTCAACTTCCGAACCTAACGATCAATAATTTCAACCGGGACCTCTTCATAGCTAAGGTTATCATTCACGCGATGTTCTCCACGGAAGACAATCAATCTTTGGATAACCAATGATGCTAACTCTTGGAAACTCCAACTCATATTCACCTTGCCAGCATCTCACAATCTTGGCAGACCAACATATCGTGGATTAAGTTTCTCTTTCTTTCACATATCATCACCCCCTTCATGAAATACCTTCAGAACACCCAATCTTCAACTTCAAATTCAAGTTTTCTCCTCCTCCACGTCTGCATAGGACTTTTGAGCGGCTCACGAGCTGCTTTCAGCCTTTCCCTTATAAGCTGAACCTTCTCCATAGTCTCATGGACTGAATCTGGCCCTATCAATAACATAGCCTCACCTAGTTCAAACCAATTAATAGGTAATCTACATATCTCTAAAGGCCTCCAAATGGGGTCATGAATCTTTGAGTGGTAATTTATTTGTAAGAAAACTCGATAAGAGGCAAATGATGTCCCCTTTACCTTTGAAGTCAAGTACATATATCTCCAGCATCCTCAAGAGTCTGAATGGTTCGCTTAGCACAGGCCATCAATATGCGGTGAAAAGTTGTACTAAGCTTGACACAGTACCAGTCCTTCTCTGAAACGGCTTCCAAGGCATAGAAGTGACTTGAGCACCTCTGTCTAATATGATGGACAACGAAACCATAGCTGAACTAACTCCCGAATATACAACTTAGCATAGTCCTCAATTGAGTCGGTAGTTTGGCCGTTACAAAATAGTACCTGAGTCGCTTTGTCTACTACCACCCAAATAGAGTCACACTGTCGGCGAGTAAAGGCAACCTCATCAATGAAGTCCATATTGATTTCTTTCTATTTCACGGGGATATGATGTCTTTGAAGCTTTACGTCCTGGTCTTTGATGCTTCTGCTGCTTGTTGTGGTCGGACACCCTATTACAAACACCGCTATGTCCTTCTTTATACCATTCCACCAATAAACTTACACGTAGTCACAGTACATCTTAGTATTTGGATGTGGAATACATCAAGAACCATGAGCCTCGTGTAAACATTCGCACCCTAAATTCATGGACATAAGACACACGAAGCGACTTTGATGTCAAGAAGCCCATGTCCCCTTGGGAGAAACCTCTACCTTCTGATTCCTAAACCGCTACTTTCCTTTACCAAAATAGGATCCTCATCTTGCCTAGCCTTGACTCAGAGTCACTAAAGAGGGTGCGATCCATTCGAACAATAAACCCACCACCATAGTTGAATCGATAAGAGCGAAATCCTAATCGTGTAAGCCGATGCACATCCTACACCAACTCTTTCCTTTCCTCTTCTACACCAAACACACTCTCCATAGATAGCCTACTAAGAGAGCATCCTCCTATATTGGCCTTTCTGGATGATAAAGGACACTCATGTAATAATTCTTGAGAAGCTCTAACTATCTCCTTTATCACAAGTTTAGGTCCTTAGGTAAACACATACTAAAGACTCTTGTGGTTTGTGAACACATCCATATGCACATGCCTCCAAATCTTCAATGTAGACACCACTTCCTCTAATTCTAGGTCGTGCGTCGAGGGTAATTCTTCTCCACGAGTCTTGGTGTCTAAGGCATATACAATGACCTTGCCATATTGCATTAATACACAACCAAGACCAACTCTAGAGGCATCATAATATACCACAAATCCATCTGTACCATCGGGTAGGGTCAATCTTGGTGCTGGAAGTTAGTCCAGGCCTTTCACTCTTGAAAACTCTTCTCACAAGCATCCGACTCTTTTGAAATTTGACTTTCTTTTGGGTCAATTTTAGTCAATGGTTCCATAATGGATGAAAATCCCTCAACAAACCTCTTGTAATAGCCATCTAAACCCAAGAAACTCCTGATATCTGAAGGATTCACTGGTCGCCAATTCTTCACAGCTTCTAATCTTTTGGGGAGTCCACCTGTACACCCTCACTTGACACCAGCCTAAGAATGGCCGAGTTCAACCAAAACACAAACTTGCTAACTTTAGAAAATAGTTGGCGATCCTTAAGAGTACGCAGCACGATCCTCAAATGGCGGCATGCTCCTCCTCGCTCTGAGAGTATGAGAATGTCATCTATGAACACAATCTTGAACATGTCCAAATACAACTTGAACACCCTATTCATCAAAACCATAAGAAAACACTTGATAGAATTCGTTAGTCCAAAATACATAACTACAAAGTCATAGTGACCATGCGAGTCCTAAGGCTTTCTTCGGGATGTCACTCTCTCTAACTCGAGCTAGTGAGCACGGACCTGAAATCTATCTTTGAGAAGCACTTAACACCTGATTGGTCAAACAAATCATCAATCCTAGAAGAGGATACTTTTTCTTGATTGTAACCTTGTTCAATTATCGATAGTCAATGCACATATAGAGAGACCCATCCTTCTTCAGATAAAGAGAGAACTGGTACCCTACTGGGATATGCTAATTCTGATGAAACCCTTGTCTAGAGATCCTTCAACTACTCTTTCAAATCCTTTAGCTCAGGTGGAACCATTCCAATAAGTAGGAATAGATATAGGGTGCGTATCGGGAAGAAGGCCAATACCCGATGTCACTCTCTCTGCTTTCGGGAGAAACTGGGAAGATCATCTTGGGAAACACCTCGGAGATACTCACACACTACAGGTACGACTGGAGAGTTGGGGTCTCGGATGCTAAATCAAACTAGATGGTAAACACAACCCTTAGAAATTATCTTTTTGGCCTTAAAAGGTAGAAATAAAGAAGCCACTCTAGGGCGGCTCACGAGAACCCAAACTCCTAGCGCCCACGGGTTCTATAATTCACGGAGAATAACATGCATGTAACTAATACATGACAAAAATAGCATCAAAATCTATCATTTCTAGCTCTACTAAATCTGCTGAAGTGACCTTCTAAAGGACAGGCTATGGTAGTCACCAACTATAGTAGGACAGAGAGTTACAGATGGTTTAGGAGTGACTCTAAAACTACTAGCAACATAGGGTGTCACAAAAGATAAGGTACTCCTTGGATCTAACAATGCATAAACATCAAGAAGAAATACTCCTTAACATACCGGTGACCACATCTGGGGAGACCTCACACTCCTAACGAGATAAGAGGTGGCACATCCCACCTGCCCGGCCACCACCTACATTAGTGGATGCATCGATGAGCTGGAGTGTGCTGGTGGAGCTGCTGATAATGGTAAAACTCACACCTCTTGCTGAAGTATAGGCAGACGTTATCAGTAAAGAACCTAAAGAGGTTAGTCAGACCACATGGAATGTGGAAGATCTAGACTAATGTCGGTAAGTGAACTTCTTGATTTAGTTACTCCAATTTGGAGGTTTTAAGAAACAATAATTAAAACAATAATTAAAATTATGATGTAAATCAATATTTAAGAATAAATAGGGTTTATGTTCCCCATGGATTCATAACTGTTTACGATATACCCATGTGATCAATAAAAATGCTTACTTGTAGAGCGATAACTAGGGCTCATCAAAATTACTTGGTTCATCCCTATTGGATGACTATACTTAATCACTAGGTCAGGTGTCATGAGTGGTTTCAAACTATCCGTTATCAATAAGTTCCAAATTTGACTATCATGCGACCACAACTCAAGTTAATACAATGATCATCAAGATCAAGGCTTTGTGGTAATTGTCTTTCTAATCTCTACCTCCATAGAGGCTCAAGCAAGTAAAGGAATTTGGGGAAGTCCCTAGTTGTACATTAAGAAATATTTAAGCATGAAGAGAATACAATACAAGTGTTTTGCATTGGTTTTGAATCACTTTTGTGTATCCCTAGCTTGTTAATCCTCCATGGTTCCTACAACCCTAGCTATGGAAATTAGCTACTCATAATTAAAAAAACTAAAAAAAATATATAATTAAACACATAATTCAATACTTCCAATCTTAGATGAGAGAAAATCTTTAGTTTGATTATATCAGAATAACCTCAAGAATAATTGATAAAGATCAGACAGAATCCAAGAAAAAGGTTGATCACAAGTCAATCAACTCAACTCTATGTTTTCCTCAAATCTTTATTGTTTTCACGCACCTATCTCACTTCTCCTAAGTTCCCTACCATTTCTCCACTAAAAATAAAACATAATAGGGTGATTTTTCCATAAGCGGGTGCCGCGAGCCACGATCATACTACCCGTAGCAAGATTATGCAATTCGTACCTGCTAATCCGTAAGTCCTTGGCTTGCTGAAATTTGGCTACTTTTGGGCCTTGGTATGAGCCATACATGGTTCCTACGAGTCGTATTTGTGGTTTGTCTCTGAGAACTCAACTTTTCTAAAATTATTCCACGAGTGTTTAGGTACGACTCATACCTTCTAGCCATGACTCGTCTTTGTCTGAAGTTCTGCTTAGCATTGAAAATCCACTGAAGATCACCACTGTTCCTGATACGATTCGTACCTTGTTGTCACGATTCATAGTTCCATACGTATCGAGTACGCAGCTGTGCAATTTCTTACGAATATTTCCACAATTCCATTACGGCTTGTACCGGTTTGTATAGCTCGTCTTGAAGTAATAGAGTTTGCATTCTCCCCAAGTCATCAGCATCTAAAACTTTCACGGTTCTTAGTACAGCTCGTACTGAGACTGTGACTTTAGCTCATTTTCTACACTTCCAGGCTTCTTTTGCACATTCTTGCTCCAACATGGCCTCTGTAATCAAGAAAAGTGTGATTTATATCATACAAGCACACCTAAGTTCATGATATTTTCTTAGTTTTGAGCATCAAAAGTGTTGTAAACTCACAACACATCAACACCCACAACTTAAGAGTTTTGCATTGCCAGGCAAAGAAAAGAAAAACTAACACGATGCTCAGCTAGAAAATAAACCTGAAATACTACAGCCAATACCAAACAAAATTTTGAACTATAAATGCAACAACTTTGACCCTTCTTGCATGAACCAATATCAGCTAATGTACCACCAAGAAATCACAAAACATGATAAGCATGGATCAAGACATGTCATCTAGCTACTAACAGACAATCAAGTCATCACCAATGCTTTCCACACAGACCATTGGTAACATTAAACATAAACCATGTACTCTCACAACAAATAAAGTCCCCACTCACAAATATAGTATGAGATATGGCATGGGGCCCGGGTGGCGAGACTCTCACTCTCACAAAGAATTTTCAAGAACTTCATATTGGATACCATAGGCTTGCCCTTATTTTCTCTACTTTGTTTTGTGAGGATGGTCATGCTAGGATCACTATAGGACTTGCTTTGGCTTCTTGTAGTGTAGGCTTTGTTTGGGTATGGTAGAGATGAAATGCATTGAGTGACTAAACCCCTCCTTGTCACTTTGCATACATGTGACTTCATTTTCACTTTTTCACCCTTTTACTCTTTTTCCACTTTTCCTCCCTTTTCACCCGTTTTATGCACTTGTATGAGTGTGGTGTGTTTCTTCAAACTTTTCATGCATTATTCTCCTTTTGCATTTTCTTTTCAATTTTCTTTTTCTTTTTTTTTGTACACCACACCTCATTTTTCACTTTTTCTCTCTTTTTTCACCTTTCTAGCCCCTACTCTAGCCACCCTCAACTTTGACACTTTGCATATGTTGAGGTTCACAATCAGGAGGGACCAAGGCCAAAGAAAACAGGTTCATTATAAAAAATGGAGTGCAAGGTTAATTGGTTAATCAAATAAAAAAGAATGGTCTATTTAGGCACAAAAATTTGGATCAAGGGAATCATATGATTTTGGTAGGGTTATTTAGGCTAAAAATGGGCTCTACAAGAATGGCCTATGATCCTTTCATAACCAACCATCCTAAAACCTATGCAAAGACCTACCGAGTAAGTTCTAGACCCTCTATACAGTATTAGACTAGGTATTGACCTCACTCCTCATGGTACATGACTTGAATTCTTTGTAGTTGTCTAGGTTTATACATGGCTTAACAAAAACTATACATGCTAATATACTAAATGACATAAAAAGATCCACAAAAATCAGGCTTGCAATCACAAGTACATAGCTAATCATCAAAAATTTCTAAACAGGATCATTTTTTTTACAAAAAATCCAAAACATAAAAAAATTAAAAAAATTAAAAAAATTAAAAAAATTTATAATTAAAAAAAATCACAAAAAATAAAATCCTAAACGTGTCGGTTCTACTAGATAGCATGCGAGGTAAAAAGAAACACGACAGAAAACCCTCGGATGAATCAAAATCCCCAAAATTATAGATACACCGCCCCTTTTTAAAAGAATGCTTCATGCAGAAGCATAGAATGTAAAAATAGAGGAAGGGAACATACACCGTAGCTACTCATACTTCACCATCCATGGATTGCCTCCCATGCGGCGCCTGATTTAATGTCGCGGCACGACGTAAGTATCTTGACTACTTAGACTTCATTAAGGAACTCAGACTCATCCTCCACTGTCTTAAATGGTTGGCTTTGCCAAGAGGTGCCACTGAAGAGACAAACAAAACAAACAAAAATGTAAAAGAGGAAATAACAACGGAAAGATAAATACAAGCAATTAATCTAATCTTAGCTGTATTTCCCGGCAACGGCATTTTTTGATAATGCTCAAACTCACCTCCTGCTGATGTATGAAGCAGACGTTGTCAATAAAGCACCCAACAAGAGGTTGAGATTCGAACTAATAGAAATATGGAAGATAGACTAATGTTGGTAAGTGAACTTGTTGGTTAGTTACTCCAATTTTGGGGTTTAAGAAAACAATAATTAAAACAACAATTAAAATTATGATGTAAATCAAGATTTAAGAATAACTAGGGTTTGTGTTCCCCATTGATTCATAACTTCTTGAGTATACACACGTAGTCAATACCAATGTAGAGCTGATGACTAAGATTCATCCAAACGACTAGTTCGTCCTATTGCATGAATATATTCAATCATCGGGTCAGGTCCCATGAGTGGTTTCAAACTATCTATTATCAATAAGTTCCAAATTAAACTATCATGCGACCACAGCACAGAAGTTAATACAATGATCATCAAGATAATGTCTTTGTTGTAATTCTCTTTTCCTAATCTCTACCTCTCTAGGCTCGAGCAAGTAAAATTGTGAAAGTCCTAATGTTGTACAACATTAAGAAATGTTTAAGAATGAAGAGAGTACAATACAAGTGTTTTGCATTGGTTTTGAATCACTTTTGTGTATCCCTAGCTCGTTAATCCACCATGGTTTCGACAACCCTAGCTATGAAGGTTTTAGCCTCTCATAGTTGCAAGGTTGTGATATGCATTCATAATTAAACACATAAAGCAATACTTACAATTGTAGACGAGAGAAAAGATTTTTGATTATATCAAGAAAAACCTCAAGAACAATTGATAAAGATCAGAAAGAATTCAGAAAAAGGTTGATCACAAGTCAATCAACTCCAGTTATGTTTTCCTTGAATCTCTATTGTTTTTCATGCCTATCTCACCTCTCTAATGTTTCCCTACCGTTATCCACTAAAAATAAAACATAAAAAGTATTTATATAGACATAAGAATCCTTTCCTAAGCTAACGGGTGATTTTCATAACTAGCGCTGCCTGAGCCACGTGATCATACAACCCATAGCGGGATGTGCAGTGCATTGCATGCTGTCCGTAAGTCCTTGGATTTCTGAAATTTTGCTAAGTGTTGGGCCTTGTACGACTCATACATACTTCCTACGGGTCATGAGTTGTTTATGTGGTCTAGCTCTAAGAACTCTTGACTTTTTCTGAAATTATTCACGAGTATTGAGGTAAGACTCGTACCTTCCATCCATGACCGTCTTAGTCTGATGTTCTACTTAGCATTGAAAATCACTTGAAGACCACCACTGCTCTTGTCTGCGATTTGTACCTTATTGTCATGATTTGTAGTTCCATTTATATCAGGAGTCTGCCTTTGTGCAATTCTTCTGAATATTTCCACGACTCCATTATAGCTGCATTGCCGGTGTTGTACGGCTTCATGCGGAAGTCATAGGTTGCATTCTCTCAATCGGCCTTACAGAAACTTTTCATGGTTCTTCGTACGGCTTGTGCCATAAACATATGGCTCATACTTAGACTGTGAATTTAGCTCATTTTCTACTCTTTCAGGCTTCTTTTGCATATTCTTACTCCAACACTTATTTTTCCTGTAATCAAAGAAAAAGTGTCTTATATCCATATAAACACGACCTACATTCATGTTAGTTTCTTAGTTTTGAGCGTCGAAGATCTTGTAAACTCACAGCACATCGATTTGCTGAACTGGTGTCTAGAGTGACTTCTTCCCTGGCCCTGTCTGGCTCTGCTGGACAATCTCTGAGCATATGACTAGGCTTCCCTCACTCGAAACATGCACATGTTCCCCTAAAGCATTAATCAGTTGTGCCTTTTTTACTATACTGTCACAACCTTAAATCTTTGAGTTTCCCTTGACCTGCTCCCACGACCTCGAGCCCGACGCCCGTCCTCTCTGATCGTCTAGACCTGGATGGCGCAGTGGCTGCTGACGGTGCTGGGGCTAATAATCTCTGGTAGGACTGTTGACGATGTCCACCACTCGTCCTCTATTGGGAGAACCCAAAACTATCCATCCTGGCCCTCTTGGAGTCTCTCTCCCTCTCCCTCATATGCGCTTCCTCCATACGGTGAGCACACAAAATCCAATTAGGAGAAGTTGATGTCCTAGTGTAGCATAGTGGTCCACCTGTCCTTGACCAAGTGATGCCTTTACCCCATTTCCCAAAATCTGCTCACTCGAGCCCTACGATCGGCCACTATCTTCGGCTCATACTTTGACAAGCGGGTGGACACTAGAGCATACTCTTAAACTATCATATTTTTCTGTCTCAGATTTACGAACTCTGCTGCCTTGATCTCCCTCATCTCCCGGGAAAGAATTTGTCAGAATGTGATGAGAAACTCATCCCAACCAATGGTACCCGCTCCGACTCCTCGGCCATCTTTCCAGCATCTATGCAAATATGCCCAACCCCTTTCAGCTGATATAGAGGCTAGGTATGCACAATCCTCTATCCTCCTATAATCTGGGTGATCTTTGAATCTCCTTGATGAACTCATGTGGGTCCTCATCCTCTCGACCCAAGAAACTCAAGGGGATTCATTAGGAAGTCACGACCTAGTCGTCATTTGCGATCCCATTTTTGAGGAACATGAGCTACTACACAGCATTGTTGACATGAGCGGTCAGCGCCGGAGCCAACATCAAGATAGCCGCACTAAACTCGGCATGGGCAGCATGCTCAGGCACACTGATCCTCCCGGGCGAATTGGGGCTTGCTGGTGCCAAGATCTCTATTGCCATTATTATGGCCATTTCCATTCTTGTTACCATTCCTTCTTAGTTAACTCGGTGTGGATGCATGATTCTGCAAACGTGTATAGCAGAGTTAGAAGGATAGGGGGGATACTTCATTGCATGACATAGATAATGAAGAAGGAAATTTTCTAAAACGGCTCATAGCCTCTTCATCATAGTGGTGAACCACCCATTAAAAGACTCTACTTAACGCGGCCTTCAGAATCCTAGGACACACTAAACCTTTTGTTTTATACCAAATTCATCACGGCCGAACGCAGGCTCCGGATCTAGTCATGGAACCTAGAACTATAAATTGCTCCAAGTCGACCCATGGCATGAACAAAAGTGAAACTCAATATAAATAAAGGGCGGAACGCTAATTTAGAAATAAGAGGAAGTACGATTAATAAAACCTTTAAATGGCGAAATCACAAAACTAGAAATTTGAAGTTGGAACCTAAAACTATGCAGCCTTTACTACTGAAGAGCTAATGGGAAAACACCCCAAACTAGCTTACTACCAAGTCTGGCCGAAATGATGATAGCTCAACCATCTAAAGTCCTCGAAGGATGAGGACTCACCAATGCGAGCTGGGTGAACTAAACTACGATAAGCTGGCTAGTGTAGAGATTGACCCTGAACATCTAAGCACAGCTATCATGAAATGATACAACAAAAAAAGTATGCGGTCAGTAATTTAAATGTACTAGTATGTAAGTAAGTAAGAAAAGCTAAGTAAGTAAGCTGAAAACATGCATAATATAAAACATCTCATTACAAGATTAAAGGAGTAAGGACAGTATACTTATCTTCAAAATATGAATAAGCATAACTTCGTTCATATTTGAAATAAATGACCCCAAAACTTCCAAAACTGATGACCACATAAGTAAAAGACTAATAAACTAGACAATAGGTCAAACCTGTTGAAAACATATGTATAACTAATGAACTTGGCCATAACTAAAATCATGAGAGCAATGGGAGACTAGTGATATAACCAACATAATCACGATAAAGCTCACGTGTTCCCAACTATTACACTCAAGTGGGAAGAGTTATCCAAAGCCTTATCAGGGCTAAGAGGCTGTGATATCGATATCAAGATGAAGGTCCCTTGGGGGCAGGAAAATCTCACAAAGGAGGTCCCAATGAATCTGAATAAGCCTATGTAGGTGCGTAGTTTTAGGCTTTGAGGTTTACTAAACCCCAGCCTACTCGGTGCTAGACACTACTCCAAAAACATACATATGCTCTCCATCATTTCGTAAGTTGAACCATCATTTCAACGAATCTGATCATGAAATTACATGCATAGTCTAAAATATAAACATGGGAGCCTTGGCTAAAAACTTACTATAATTTGAAAAGTGGGAGTCTTAACTCCAAAATCACGTGGTAAGCTAAATCGCGAATTTGAACTAAATCATGAAAACATACTTAGAATCATAAGGCTTTTTAAACTTTAACTTGCTTGAAATAGATTTGATAGTCGAAATCATCGATTAACCATAAGCAATTCATAAACATTCTTTCATGCTAAACATCTCAGTATACTTGAAAATGTAGATTATAATCTTAACTTTCATGAGAGTTGCATAATTGGGCATAATAATTTCAAAATTAGAAATTATGAATTGTAATTCAAAATAAGTATAAAACAGGCCCATGAATATTAAAATATCATTTAAAACATGAAGGGAGTTGACCCATAAACAAATCTTAGAAGATTTCATGAAGTGGATTAAAACCCATAAGATCATAAACTTGAATTAGGACTTGAATTCATGAACTTGGTGAAACTTTGGTCATGAGTGAAACTCTCTCATTAATATCCTTTCATACCTGGGAAACAGTTCTACACCATTCGTTGAAAACCTAAGAAGAGGAATTGGAAAACTTGAAGAATTCTGGGCTTGATCTCTTTAGAAATTCTCTAATCTTGCATGAATGGGAGAGAATGACTTGGGATGAAACGAAGCACTCTTAAAATCACTCCTAGCATGCCTTCGACATACGTTTAGGACTTAGGACCTTAGGAATTATGAAAACACCCTTACTAAATTCGTTGAAATACACCTGAGTCCTCACAGGATACAATATTGAGGTAATGGATGACTCATGATGTTGTATATTGACCTTCACTAGAAAATCCACCTTCAATTCAATGAACCAACAACTGATGAAGAACTTCACGAGTCGTGAGGTACTCCATGACTTGTGACTCCCCTCATATTGTCTCAGTAAGCCAAATCACCAATCTCAATCAATCCTGGCCCATAACTCCCACCTCCAAGGGTTGTAAGGTAGCTTCACGGCTCTTGGCTACCACTTGTGGTCACCCCTTAACCATGATTTCCTATAGAATAGAATTGGCAAGTGAGTCACTCCATGACTCATAGAGTGACCTCACAGGTCACTAGAGAGCTCAACCTGTAATCTGGGCAACATTTTCATAATTTCTCCACTTCAACCCTAAGTATGCGATCTTAGGAACTTTTGGGGTATTACACAAATGAAGACCCACAAGATTTCATTGGTGGTTTTATCATATATTTCTAGTTATTTCATTTACAATGTTAGTGGAGATAGTAGAGTTGGTTGCATTCAGGCTGCAAGATATGGTTTAATTGTGGTATGAAAGTTGGGAAGCAATCTAGAGCTAAGATGCAAACCAAATGTGCTAACTTTTCGATGCCTTCCTTGATCAAAACTTTCCATTGGAGGTTTAGGAGGATAGATTTGACCAATATATTTCTTTACAACGTGGTGATATGAGTGTGTAGGAGTATGAGCTCTAGTTTACCTCATTGGCCTGATATACTACCGCTTTTGTAAATACTCGCAAGTCGGGATACATCGGTATGTGAATGAGTTATGCCTAAGTGAGGAGGCATTGAATTATTGCGGATATAGGAGCGCATGGAGATATCCATATCAGGCACTTGCTCGAGTTTGGAGGAGTACAAACAATAATAATTGTGGGATTGGGCGAGAGAGAGTAGTAGAAGAGGATGGTCCCTCTGGATCTTGGTGGATCATAGGGTAGTCGTAGGCCATGACTGTAGTGATTACAATTATGGTACTCTGGCTGATGCGGAGAAGGTCGAGTGTTAGGTATTGGCAGTGGGGGTGACAGCTCCACCATATTGTAAGTTATGTAACATAAGACATTCTGGAATATGCAAAGAATGGATAAATTCTTGTTACTCATATGGGATCGAGGGTCATAAAATCGGGGATTGCTACACGAGGCAGTGGTACAAATGCGATTGATAGTAGCGTCATCTGCTCCAATAGAGCAAGTTGACCCAGGGCCATAGTCTGTGATAAGTTAAGGATAGATTTAAGGTATAGTCATTCATACGAACAAAAGCTATACGATGTGTTGTGATTTAAAGCACTTTCGATGGCAAAAGCTGGAAAAAACAGCATGGACGTAGAGTATGTTTATACGGATATAAGGTGTTTTCACTTTGTTTTCAAGGAAATAGGCTTTGGAGTACAAATGTACAGATGCATGAAAGTGCAGAAAATCGACCAAGTACCAATCTCGGTACGAGCCATACCTAGATTGTATGAGCCTCATATGAGATTCATGGAAAAATCAGTGAAACAATGTGAAGTCAAAGTACGACTCTTAAGTACGAAGTCAAACCAAGATGGTATGGGTTGTAACTGGAGCCGTGGAAAACTTTAGAGAAAATTTGCACAAGAAGTCTCTGGCGATACGGGTGGAACCTACGGATCCACTAGCATCTACCTACGATCTGTACCGGGCGAGTGGGGAACTTCAATGATTCTTAAAGGCTTGGCATAACATAAGATACAACGAAATTACGATTAAGGTACGGGCGTGCCACAACACTAGTAAGAAAACTTCGAAATGTCAAAGTTCTTAGAAGGCCAAGCCACGGATAGTTTTACAACTCGTAGGACCATGCTACAGTGGTACCGGTGCCAATAATTATTCAGTGCCTTGTAAGGAATGTACGAGAGCAAGGTACGACCCATACAATCCTGTTATGGGTCGTATGACTAGTCTTAAGCGGATAGAGTCGGCGCCAGATATGAAAATTTCCCTGTTAGCTTAAGGAAAAGGTTTTTGATATGCAGCCTCAAATACCTTTATATATTTTAGTAGGAGAGAAGTATCAATAGACATGTGACTACGACAGAGAAGGTTTTAGTTAATTTTTTGTGGTATTATCCAGTTTTGAAGCAACTCTTGAGATCAACATAGTTTTCTTAATTGTTCTTGATTTTCTCATCGATATTCCAAAGCGGTTTCTTTCAATTATTATTTTAAGTATTTAATTATGTGTTTGTCTATGAATACTAATTATAATTTTATAATCATGAGCTACAAACCTCCACCGCTAGGGTTGTGGGACCATGATGGATTAACGAAATGAGGTTACACAATGTGATTCAAAACCAATGCTAAATGTTGTATTAGCCTCTTCATATTTAAAGCGTTTCATAATGGTGCACAACATTAGGAATTGCAGGTACTTTGCGCTTGAACCTAGAGGGACTGAGATTAGGAACAGAGATTTACAACAAAGCCTTGATTTTTTATGATTATCGAAGGACTTGAGCCTTACGATTAGCGAGAGGGATAATTTGGAACATATTGATAATGGTCATTTTAATTTACTGTGATACCTGACCGGTAATTGAGTATACTCATCCAATAAGGACGAACCAATCGTTTGGATGAACCCTAGATATCAGTTCTATAAGTAAGTATTGGGATTTGATCACACGTATACCCGAAGTAGTTATGGGCCATGGGGAATACTTACCCTAATTATTTACAAATCTGATAACAACCAGAATTGCAATCTTGTTTTATTATTATTTTTATTTACCCCCCAAAATTTAGGGGGATAACACCCAACAAGTGTAAGTACCTGCATTAGTCTAGTTCTTACCTTATTCCCTGTGGGTTCGATCCAACCTCTTTGTTGGGTTCTTTATTGAAAACGTCAACTTCATACTTTTCTAGAAAGTGTAGGTTTGAGCATTACCAAAAAGTGGCATAGTTGCCGGGGAATACGGCTAGATTAGATTAATTGCTTTGTATTTAACTTTGGATGTTATTTCCCAAATTTATATCATATTTCTTTGTTTTATTTTGTGGTTCATTCAGGAGGCTAATACCGGGAATCGACCTTTGAACACCCGGTTAGGTAAGAGGCTACTAGTGCCCATGGAGAGATTATGATTATTGATACACTGGCAGCCCGTCTTGATGAACTGAGGAGATGAGTACTGGGGTACACAGGCTGATAAATGCCCTAGAAGGAATGGGGGTCATATGACTTCAGCCAAAAGAAGTTAGACCTTGACTTGAATAACCATATTGAGTAAAGCCATCGGTAGATACTAGTTACGGAGCGAGGCCTTCCATCTCAAATACGCATTTCTTGGTGAAGACAACACTTTGCCGGTGGTGTACGTGACTTGGCAGTCTGGCAAGTAGAAGCTTTGTTCACGGTATTAAAAATGCACAAGGTGTTGGATGGACCATGGTGTATGTCGGGGATCCCTCCAGGCATATGTACTTACAAAATCTAGCTCAAATCGAATTGCACACAAAGTATAGAGCATCAGCAATACTTGAACCTACCAATGCAAGTAGTGAAAAGGGTTATCAAGTTGCTAGACAATGGTGTAGTTTACCATTGCGGATAGCAAATTGGATAAGTCTATTACAGTGTGCACCAAACATAGGTGGGATCACAGTAGTTCCCAATGAGAAAAATGAGTTAATACTGACAAAACCAGTCATAGGATGCATAGGCGTATATATGGATTACCAAAGCTCTTCACAAACCCCTAAAATGAGTTTTTGATGCCACTCATGGATTAAATTCTGAATAGGTTGGTAGGTAAGCTGGTACTATTTCCTTGATGATTTATTCAGGGTACAATCAGATCACTATAGCCCCTGGAGCCAGGGAAGACCACCTTCCACTTTCCATATGGAACATTTTCTTTTAGGAGAATGTCGTTTGGGTTGTGCAATGCACCAACAACATTCTAGCGATGTATGATGTTGATATTCTTGGATATGGTGGAGGGATGCAAGCCCAGGTCATGTGGAAGACTTCTCAATTGTGGGTGACTCTTGATCTTGCCTCAAACATTTGGGCAAAGTGTTGAATAGATACGAAGAAACTAATCCGGTCTAAATTGGAAAAAATGTCATTTCATGTTCAAGGAAAGAATAGTGATGGGTCAAAAATCTCAAGAAAAAGGGATAGAGGTGGAAAAAGCAAAAATTAAAGTAATACTTAGGATTGTACACACCTATTTCCATAAAAGTGAAGCTTTTTGAGCATCTACGGGAGTTCTATAGGAGGTTCATCAAGGACTTCTCAGATTGCACAGCAGTGAAAATTTCTTGAAGGAGGTCAAGTTCGTATTTGATGAGGCATGTGAAGGCCTTTGAGTGCCTGAAGGAGAAACTCACCCACTTTGCTCACTATTATTATAGCTCCAGTTGCTCTTTGATTTGAGGTAATGTGTAAATTCCCTGAGTGGGGTTGCTCTCGGTGCTGTCTTTGGCCAACGGAGAGCGAATGGCCCTCATCCTATCTATTATTCTAGTAAAACGCTTCAACGACCCGAAAAACTACATTGTCACTGATAGGAGCTTAGCAGTGGTCTTTATATTTGAGAAGTTTCGAGCATACTTGCTTGGAACTAAGGTAATCATTCACTTCTGAACCACACTGCTTTGAGGTACTGATGTCTAAAAAGGATGTTAAACCCAAGTTGATGTGATGGGTATTGTTGCTCCAAAAATTTGAGTTTGAGGTGAAAGGGCGAAAGGAACTAAAAATCGGGTAGATGATCACTGTTTAGGCCCGGAATACGAGGCTAGAGCAAGAGAGAAGATTGATATCGATGAGGCTGTTCCCAGAAGAACAGGTATTGGTGCATCTCGAACTTGATTCCACTAGTTGGTAACCATAAATTATTTAGTCAGTGAAAGCGTGATCCCAACGGAAGGGAAGAAGTTCTTATTCGATGCTCAAAGATACTATTGGGATGAAACATACTTATTTCGCATTTGTGCAAATCGGATAATTCAGAGGTATGTGCTAAAGGTCGAAATGTTGAGCATTACAGGTCTTGTCACTCATCCCAAGTTGGGGGTCATCATAGTGCTATCCCATTTGCACAAAATCTTGCAATACGGTATTACGGCCCTGTATTCACCAAGATGCCTATGATTATCACTAAGACATATGATTAGTGCCAAACATAGGGTGGCATTACCCACAAGCATGAGTTACCATTGACCCCTATCCTAGAAGTGGAGTTATTCGATGTATAGGGTATTTCATGGATCCATTTATTAGTTCATATGGGATGAAATACATCTTAGCAGTGGTTAGTTATATCTCAAAAACGGGTAGAGGCTATTGCTATCTAACCATGAAGGAAAAAGTGTCAGCATTTACTGCGGAGAAAGCATATGTCGCTAGGTTTGGTACTCCCAAAGCAATCATCGGTGATGGTGGATCACACTTTTGTAACTGCCTCTTTAGAACCTTGCTGGAGAAATATGGCATCAAGCATAAGGTGGCAATACCTTATCATCCTCAGTAAAGTGGGTGGATGAATGTTTCAAACAGGGAGATAAAGACCATTCACAGCTAAAACGGTGAATACCAACCGGGCATGATTGGTCTAAGAAGATCGATGATGCGCGTGGGCCTGTCGAATAAACATAAGACCCCATTTGTTCATCTCCATATCAGCAAGTATATGGCAAGTCATATCATCTACCGGTTGAGTTAGAGAATAAGGCATTATAGTCTACAATAAAGATGAACATAAATTGGAATGGACGGCCAAGTTGACACTTGACCGACTCAATTAGTTAGATGAATTCCAACTTCGATCTTATGAGAGTGTGGCCATTTATAAAGAAAGAATGAAGATCTATCATGTCCGCCCCTTGGGAGGCGTAGCGACACCTAATGCCACCTTTGGGACTGTGGTGCTTAGTTAGGCATAACACCTGCGAGGTGCCTGCCCATTAACAGAATCAAGAAAACAAACAGCTACATCTCGACTGTAGATACAGTCTCGGGCCGACAAAGCCACACAGCAAACCTATAAAAGGCTTCTGGCTCCTTGAGTCAAAATAACAAAAAAGGATCCTATGTGGTGACAAGACCACCATGCTGTCTATGTTATAACGGAAGGAAAATGAGCGGAGTCAGATACAGACATAGCCCAGGCAAACTGCTAACTAATAGCTAAACTAGGCCTCATACGTCCAACACACAAAACATAGCATATATAGGCCCCATATGGCCAACAATGCATAACTAGCAATGCATAACTAGCTAGGAACTGAAGACTATAGTCTGCAAGACTCTAAGAGTGAAACATATTGGCCGGGACAGGGCCCCGGCCTACCCAAAATCTATAAAATAAGGGACAAGCAAACCTTTACTACTTGGCAATTCTGAATGGAAGGAGCTAACCAATATGCTGAACTAAATAGCTGCTAAAGTAGGTCCTGAAACTTGTCTGTCTAAACTTGCAGGCAAGTATACAGCGCCCCATGTGTGAGCATTAGTACAATATGTACTGAGTATGTAAAAGAAATATTAATAACTAAATAGAAGCTGATAAAGAACTAAAATTAATCAGCAAAAAGGAGCAGAAGATAACATGTATGCTTTTAAAACCATAGCCTGCATCTAGTAGACAACTATACAAATAAGAACGTAAGATGTAAGATTATATATTCATAAGCTATATCTAGCAAGAAAGTATACAAACAAGAACCCAACCTGTCCCCATAAGCCTGGAAGGTACAATCATCATAGGGATAACCTACCTGGATCCCCATAAGCCCTGAAAAGTACAGTACAATCTATATACCCCTAACCAGGTCAGTATGGTGTCACAAGTAAATATAGACAAACCTATCCGGCCTTTAGAACTGCAATTGAACCCATGGGCTCCTATAACTGTATCTAAGCCCTCTTGGCTTCTGTAACTGCACCTTGGGCTCACAAGGCCCCACTGAGCGTCAGTAATGCCGTTACGGCATAAAGAAAAGCCATACACAAATGGACTTTGATACGGCCTTTTAGGCCTGAATATAGTCCTTTCGGACATCACGTAGCTCCTCTAAGCACTCTGTAGCCCCATAGGCAATGATACAGTTAGCAATCCGAGGTCGTTTGATGGGAAACCAACTAAGGTGGGTTAATTCCTACACGAGTATGATGCTTTAGCCTCAATATAGTCATTCACTAGGCGTATCTAGCTATTTAGGCTTAACACAACCACTACTCACCCCTAAATTAGTCTATATAGCTTCCAACAAGCGTAACCCATATGCCTACACCTGACCAATGGATCCTGGCAGCGATTACAGCCTCTGTCAATTTAGACAGACTAGAGCAATGTCTGAGGTGACCTAAGCGATACTTTGAAGGTCATCCTAGGACGATGATAGCTCATAAGCGAACAGCAAGGTCGCAGGCAACTAACTATTTAGTTCCTTCTCTTAGAATGACTGTAGGGCTACTACTAATCAGATAACTCCTAAGAAGTCAACCCTAACTCCCCACAGGTGGCTTACTATAATTCTTAGCCTGAAGGTAATACTATGATACTATGGTTCTAGTCCTTTAGACGTTGACTTGGTCTGTCCAGACAACATATAGATCCCTCGAGCAATTCATAGACTTGTAGGCAATGTATATCTGGATCTATCCCTTCATTGCAACATGTACATGGGCGTCTACAAGAGTACCCCTAACATTGTCCCACATCTAATCCCTGACAAGTTTTCCCCCTTAAGATGTTACTTAGTCTATCAGATTCCTAATAACTGGGTTGGTTTCCTGAGTGACCTATACAACCAAAAGTAGGCTGACTGAGGCTAACGGTCACTGACAGTGGCCAATCATATTACAGTCTATCACTCAGTTCATTAGGCAACCCTAGTGCCATCGACTTAAAGGTTAGACCATCCTATCAAGATTTTTGCCCTAGAGGCGTCAAGGTACACCAATGGCCTTCTATATAGGCATCAACTAGAAAGTTATATTTCCCAGTTATGCCCTATGCTATCAAACATCACCAAGTCAGGTCTAACAACTAACTACAAGCTTCTAAGGCCTTGGTATGACAGCAAGATATCAGAATCCCTCTAAATGGTAAATAGGTGAGCAGGGAAATCTCTACGATGCTCATAGCGTTAATCACACTTAGTAAACTCTTTCCTATCAAGGGATACTATGAGGCAATCTTAATTCATCTTGAAGTAGCTAACCACAACATATATAACCGTTATCTATTGGTAGCAACTAACTATAACATATATAATCATTATCTTTTTGGAACAACTAATCACAACATGCATACGTTCAATTTACTTACAATGGTATAGGTCTTATCAATTATATGATGAGAATAACTTGCCGAAGAGGTTAGCCTTAACATACCTTAAATGTCAATTTCCATTCACCCAACCCTGCTCCAGCCTAGAACCTGCAATTCCTCCAACTCATTGCCTTTGTCGATGTAGTATTTCTATTTTTAGCCCAAAAAATAGCTAACAACATTCAACAATATTCTCAATGACCACCATTTATAATCAACCCAAATTCAGCCAAAAACTCATGAATTTCTAAGAGTTTAGAAGGTAGAAATACTTATCAGTTGTACACGCTTAAGACTTGATTAGAAGTGATTTCTACAACTTCTACTCGGCGGGGCTTCGACAATTCGAGCGAGATTTCAATAAATAACTCCGTAGGGACATTCCTCATAGACTTAGGAATTATTACCTGAGAAGAATTTTCAATTACATGATGTTTGATAGCGTAATCCTGCTTTAATTTGAGAAACCTTCGTGAAATAGTCGCCCAAGTCCACAACTCTCTTGATGAAATATTTTTAAATGAAATAACATTTCACTCACTAACTTATATAAATATTAAGGTGGTGACAGGGGGGCGTGGCACGCCGCCCATAGCACTAATACAGGGCGTGACGTGCCGCTCAAGGCATTGGGGCAGGGGCGCAACGTGCCACTCCTTGCGCCCTACCTCTGCTTCGGCCTCCTACTTGCTCGATGATATACTCGTGCGCTCCCCTCATAGTGCCTTTTCCCGTGTGTGTCATTCTCCCATTACTATCACAAGCTCTCACACATATTCACTAATTAATGGAAACTTACAGGGTATAACATATCATGGTAAGAAGATTGCAAAGAGAGAGTTCAATACTGGTGATCTAGTCCTACTATTCAACTCAAGGCTCCATTTGCATCCTAAAAAATTGAAATCTAGGTGGATGGGACCATATAGATTGGTGAATGTGTCCCCATACGATGCAGTGGAACTTGATAATAAAGATGGCAAAAGGTTCAAGGTGAACAGGAAAAGGATAAAGTTATATCTGCAATACACCGAGGAAATAAGAGGAATTAAGGAGGTGTACCTTGATGATGCTTGACGAATCATGAAAGTTACTTCGTGTCATGATGTTAAATCAGGTGTTGCATGGGTGGAAACCCATGGAAGGTGAAGTTTGAGTAGCTGCAGGTATGTTCCCTTCCTTCTGTTTTATATTCTATGCTTTGGGGACGAAGTATGCTTTTCAAAATGGGAGGGGGAGTACTTGTATTTTTTGGGATTTTTGGATTTATTTGAGGATTTTTTTTATTGTGTTTCTTTTCCCTCAGGCATGTTACCTAGTAGAACCGGCATGTTTAGGATGTTTCGTTTAATTAAAAAGTATCTTAGGATTACTCAGCCAATAAATTGTACTAGTTTTGACTTTTGAAAAAAATTGACCCTGTTTAAAAATTTTAGATGGTTAGCTATGTACTTATTGATTGCAAAACATGATTTTTGTGGATCTTTTTGCGTCATCTAGTGTATTAGCATATGTAGTTATAGTTATTTATGTATAAATCTGATAGGTAGAATGAATGCAAAACATATACCATGAGTGAGTAAGGTCTATACCTGGTTCAATACTGCGTAGAGGATCTAGAACTTGCCCGATTGGTCTTTATATAGGTTTAGGATGGTTGGTTAGTAAAGGATCATAGGACATTTTTGTTTAGCCTATTTTAGCTTAAGTTACCCTACCAGAATAATATGATTCCTTTAATCCCGATCTTGAGCCTTAAATGAACATTTTTTCTTTGATTAACTGGTTAACCTTACCCATTTTTAATAATGAACCTATTTTGGCCCTGGTCCCTTCTTGGACATTGTGAACCTCAATCTAGGCAAAATGCCTAAGTTGAGGGTGGCTAGAGTAGGGATGCATAGATCTTGGGGAGGTGAAAAAGGAAAAGAAAAGAAAAAGAGTCAAAAATAAGGTGTAGTGTGACAAAAGAAAAATTGAAAAGAAGATACAAAAATAGAAAAATGAATGAAAAGTTGAAAACACACCACACAAATACAATTGCATAAAAATGGTGAAAAGAGAGGAGAAAGTTGAAAAAGTGATACGAGTGAAATAAGTGAAAACTGGAACCACATGTATGTAGTACCAAGGATGGTTTAGTCACTAAAAAGTCAATATTTACCATACCCATCCCGAAAGCCTACATTACAAGCCGAATCAAGTCCTATAGTGATCCTAGCCTAACCATCCGAAGAGCCGAAGTTGGAAAATAAGGACAAGCCTATCGTATCCAATGTGTAGTATTTGGAACTTCCTTATGAGAGTGAGAGTCTTACTTGTTCCGTCCCATGTTTCATATTTTTATATATCTGTGAGTGGGGGACTTCATTTGCTATGAGAGTACGTGGTTTATGTTTTATTCTGACAGTTGTCCGTGTAAAAAGCATTGGTGATGACTTGACTATCTGCTAATAACTAGATGACATATCTTGATCCCTGTTTATCACGGTTTGTGGTTACTTGATGTGCATATGCTGATTTGGTTTACTGGGAAAAGTGTCAAAATCTGTTTGAGCTTATGGTGCAAATTTTGACTGACGTTGGTTGTAGTATCCTAGGTTTATTTTCTAGTTAAGTGTCATTTTTAGTTTTTTTGTTTTCTTTGCCTGAGGAAATGAAAAGTCTTAAGTTGAGGGTGTTGATATGTTGTGAGTTTACAACACTTTCGACACTTAAAATTGGGAAAATAGCATGGACTTAGGTATGTTTATATGGATATGAGGTGTTTTCACTTTGTTTATAGGGAAAATAGGTGTTGGATCAAAAATGTGCAAAAGATGCATAAAAGTGCAGAAAATCAGCTAAGTACCAATCTCAGTACGAGCCATACTAAGACTCATGGAGAAACTCATAGGGCTTAAACAATGTGAAGGCAAAGTACGACTCTCCGTATGAGCTGTACCAAAATGGTACGATCCGTAACTAGAGTAGTGGAAAACTTCAGAGAAAATTTGCACTAGAAGTCTCTTGGTACGGGTGAAACCTACGGATCATAGAATCTACCTATGACCCATACCAGGAGTCATGGGGAGCTTCAGTGATTCTTAAAGACTTGGTAGAATTCAAGATGAAACAAGAAATTACGAGTCGTAGGAGCAAGCTTTGAGGCTATACCACAACACTCGTAGAAAACTTCCGAAATGTCAAAATTCTCAGAACCAAGCCACGGATGGATTGTATGACTCGTAGGACCATGGTATGAGTCATACCGGTTGCCAACATTTAGTCAATTCTGCAGCAGTCAAGGAACGTACAAGAGCAAGGTACGACCCGTACAATCCTGTTATGGGTCATATGACCAGTCATAGGATGAGTCGGCGCCAAATATTGAAATTTTCCTGTTAGCTTAGAAAAAGATTTCTGATGTTTGTATAAATATGTTTTATATTTTTTTAGTAGGGGAACGGATCAGTAGACGTGTGACTACATTAAAAGAAGGCTTTTAGTTAATTGTTTGTGAATTATTATCAAGTTTTGGAGAGCAATTCTTGAGAGCAACGCTTAGTTTTCTCAATTGTTCTTGATTTTGTTCATCAATATTCAAAGCAGGATTTCTTACAATTATTGTTATAAGTATTTAATTATGTGTTTGTCTATGAATACTAATTACAATCTTACAATCATGAGAGGTTAAAACCTCCACAACTAGTAACCATGGTTGATTAATGAAATAGGGTTACACAAAGTGATTTGAAATCAATGCTAAATGCTTGTATTGTATTCTCTTCATATTTAGACATTTCTTAATGGTGCACAATGTTAGGGCTTGCCCGAATTCTTTACTTTCTTAAACCTAGAGAAATAGATATCAGGAAAAGAGAATTACAACAAAGCCTTGATTTTTTATGATCATTGTATGACTTGAGTTGCGGTCGCAGGAGAGTTAATTTGGAATATATTAATAATGGTTAGTTTGAAATCGCTCATGAGACCTGACCCACTGATTGAGTATAGTCATCCAGTATAAATGAACCAGTCATTTGGATGAACCCTAGTTTTCATTTCTATAAGTAAGCATTGGAACTGATCACGGATGTATAACCGAAGTAGTTATGAACCCATGGGGAATACTTACCCTAGTTATTTGCAAATCTTGATAACAACCACAATTCAGTCTTGTTTTATTATTGTTTTTCTTT
>JACEIK010002466.1:186998-210495 GCA_018107945.1 Datura stramonium
GTGAATGTTATCAGAATTACTTCAAATTAAGTCCTAAGTGGCCACAGGAAAGAGGTAAGCATTTCTCCCTTCTAAAATCTCGAGAAAATGTGAGTTTCCAGACGAATTGAATAGAGTTGAATTATAGTTATTATTACTAAAAGATATCATTGTTTGCCAAGTTTTAGTATTGAAAATAGCCTCATTTTTCTCATCATAAAGGTCGTAATTGAGTGGAATTGTTGGCCACAAGTTGGAAATAATCATAGAAATCAGAATCGATTCGAGGTATGTTAAGGCTAATTCCTTTCGGAAAGTTACTCCTGTTGTTTAGATGATAAGATCAATACTCTCTAATAGCTTGTGCCTATAACGTTGCGGTTAGCCGCTTCCAGAAGAATTGAGGTTACAGTATAGTAATCCTCGTTGGGAGATTTATATTCAGTTTTGAATATTGCCAGAGGCGATGTAGCAATTCCCCATTTAGCTTTTTATCAATTGGAAGGACTAGTAGGTGCCTTGTTACCTCCTTGAGGCCACAGAGGCTTGACGGTGGCTGTTAGTGTATCTTGCTAAACTAGGCATTGTAAGACGTAGTTTGCTGACACAGTATATAGTTCTACGCCAATACAGTTACAGGAGCCCAGATGGCTCAGATACAGTTATAGGAGCCCAGACGACTCAAATACAGTTACAGGAGCCCAGATGGCTCAGGCACGACTATAGAAGCCCAGATGGCTCAGATACAACTACAGGAGCCCAAATGGCTCAGACACAGCTACAAGAGCCCAGATAGCTCAGGCCCAGTTGCAGGAGACTACCAGGCTTGGGTACAGTTTCAGAGAACGAATATACCTTAGTTACAGCATGCCTATAGGCCTATAGTAGTTTTGATAAGAGGAGTGTGCATTGCTTGTACTTGTAGGGGCTTATGGGGACATAGGTAGGTTATTCTCTATTGGTTGTACCTTCCAGGCTTATGGGAGTCCGGCTAGGTTCTTCTTTGTATATATACTTGCTAGTTATATTCCAGATTGCGAGGCTATTCAGGTTAAATTCTTATCCTCCTTATTGATTACTTTCAGTTCCTCTATTGACTTTATTTAGCTTTCATTACTGCCTTACATATTTGGTACAAATTGTACTGACACCCATCTTTAGGGTGCTGTATTACTTTCCTGCAGGGCGGATAGACGTGGTTCAAGACCTTCCTAGCTGTCAGCTGATGTGTTGTGGATTTGCAGCACATTCGATGCTCAAAACTAAGAAAACAATAAGGACTTAGGTGTATTTATGTGGATATAAGATACTTTTCCTTTTTTATAGGATAAACAGGTGTTAGAACTGAAAATTTCAAAAGATAGCTTAAAAAGTGCAAAATGGGCAAAACGTGCAGACCACAGTACGGATCGTAGGATGTACGAGTCATACTAGTGGCCGTGAGAAATTGCTAAAAATTAAGGCAGAGAAGATGCGACCCACGAGTCCTAGTACGATTCGTAGCAGGCCTATATGAGTCATGATGAAATCCAGAAGAATTGCATCTGAGTCTGGCTCCTACTACGAGAAGAAAGTACGACCCATAAGATGAAGGTACGAGTCGTACCATTCTGGTCGTGATGAACTTCAGAAAAACTTCAAAATCTCTTATTCAAAGTACGAGAGCTCAGTACGAGTCATGAGTTGTTGGTACAAGTCATATCTAGATCCAACACTTAGCCAGAATTTAGCCAGCTGAGATTGTACAAGAGGAAGCTACGGGTCATAGGAGCATGCTACGGATTGTAGGTCGAGTCATGGCACTGGCGGTGAAAGATATGGAAATTCACCCTATTGGCTTAGGAAAAGGATTCTTGTGTCTATATAAATATGTTTTAGGTTNGTGCAGCGCGTTAGGGCCGTGGCACGCCATGGTCGCGTAGCCTGCCTGCCGTGGCACGTTGCCAACATGCAGGTGGGCTGTTTCGCGCACCGTCCTTGCCGACGTTCGCGTTCTACTTCCGATTCCATGCCTCCACTTCACTAACTCATGCAGTAGTTCCTCAAATTCATTGTAAACCTACAAAAACAAGAACTAATCATGTTGGTTAGTGTATATATTCACATTTACATAAAATCACATGAGACTGTATATAAATAAATAGATAAACAAGGCAAAACTAAGTTATAAAGTATCACTTGGGCATGCTATTTTTCCCATGATCATCAAAGTAATGAATACTTGAGGAAAGAAACATCGCACTCGTAGTTGCAGATGAAAATAAAAGAAGAAGAAAGGAAAGAAAAAAGGGAGAAAATATGGAAGAAAGGTTAAAAGTGGAGTCAAGGCGTGTGTAGTGCCAAGGAGGGTTAAGCTACTAGTCCCATATGTACCACAACCAAACCCGAGCCTATGTCACAAACTAAAAAGTCCTATAGTGATCCTGGTTACCTATCTAAAATTCGAGGTATTGAAAGTAAAGGCAAGCCTATGATATTGCATGCACACAGTTAGAAATTCTTTGTGTGAGCGAGTGTAATCTTACCCAGTCCCAAGAGAAATACATTGATCTAATCATATACACATGAGTGAGTGTGGGACTTCTTTGAGGTGAGAGCATTTGGTCAACAAAATCGACTGCAATGTCTAGGTCAGTGTTATAGATTTATCTGGATGGTTGCAAGTGACAGTATTTTGCCATGTTTCAATTTCTCTGTGTCATGGTTGAAAATTCTGCATATGCATTATGATTTGAGTTTGTATGATAAAGGAGGGGTTAAAAAATTTGACTTGATGAAGAGTTGTGACTGTCGTAAGTTTCCTAAAGTTCTTTTGATTGAAGCATCGAAGTAGTTTTTTTAATTTTGTTTTTGCCTGAGGACATGCAAAAGTTCTAAGTTGAGGACGTTGATGTGCCGTGATTTTACGAAACTTTCGACACTTAAAACTAAGAAAATATACAAATTCCGGGTATGTTTATGTAGATATGATGTGTTTGTGTTAAATGTTGCAGGTAAAAAGGTTCAAAACGGGAAATAGGCAAACTAAGGCATAAATGGACTGAACTGAAGGTTGATGCCTGATGTGCTATGGATTTACAGCACTTTCGACGCTCAAAACTAAGAAAATGGCATGGACTTAGTTGTATTTATGTGGATATAAGGCACTTTTCCTTTGGTTACAGGATAAATTGGTGTTGGAGTTAAAAGATGCAAAAGATAGTCTGAAGTGTGCAAAATAGGCTGAAATTGCAGTCCACAGTACGAGCCGTAGGAAGGTCCTATGATTCGTACCGGCGGCTGCAAAAAGTTGCAGAAGGCTGATGTTGAAGAGATGCAGTATATGATTCTCAGTACGAGTCGTACCAAGATTGTACAAGTAGTGGTGATGAAGTCGTGAAAAGATTCAAAAGATTTGCATAAAAGGCTGACTCCTGCTACGGAAAGGAAGTACGAACCATGGAATGAAGTTACGAGTCGTACCATGGCGGTCATGATGAACTTCAGAAATATTTCAAAGTATCAAAGTCAAGCCAGGGGAGCTCAGTATTGATCATAAGATGGAGGTACGAGTCGTACCAGGATCCAACACTTAGCCAAAATCCAGCCAGTCATGCAATGTACGAAAGGATGCTATGGAACGTAGGATCTCGCTACGGATCGTAGGTTAACTCGTGACGCAGGCGGAACCAGATATGGAAATTCACGTTGTTAGCCTAGGAAAAGAATTCTTGTGTCCGTATAAATACCTTTTATATTTTATTTTTCAGTAGATTTTGATTAGAGTAAATTTTTAGGAGAGACATTTTTGGAGATAACATTAGACAATTGAGAGAAAGAGAGAATTGAGTTGATTCGACTTGTGATCAACCTTTTCTTGAATTCTTCTTGTTCTTGCTATTTGTTCTTCAAGATTTTTCTGATTAATTAAAGGAAGTGTTTTTTTACTCATACTTGTAAGTATTGATTTATGTTTTTAATCATGAATGCAATTCACAACCTCACAACTATGAGAGGCTAAAACCTCCATAGCTAGGGTTGTGGGAACCATGGTGGATTAGCAAGCTAGGACATGCCCAAATTCCTTACTTCCTTAGGTCTAAGAGGTAGAGATTAGGAAAAGAGAATTACAACGGAGCCTTGATCTTGATGATCATTGTATTAACTTGAGCTATAGTCGCAGTATAGTTAAATATGGAACTTAGTGGTAACAGATAGTTTGACACCGCTCATGAGACTTGGTCGAGTAATTAAGTATAGTCATTCAACAGGGACTGGTCGGTCGTTTGAATGAACCTAAGTTATCAGTTCTATAAGTAAGTATTGGTGATGATCACGAGTGTATATCCAAAGCAATTATGAACCCATGAGGAAAACAAACCCTAGTTATCCTTTAATATTGATTCAGAACCGTATTTTTAATAATTGTTTTTATTATTGATTTTCTTTAGAACCCCCCAATTTTGAAGTAACTACCTCACAAGTTCGCTTACCAGTTGTAATCTGGCTCTTCCATATTCCCCGTGGGATCGACCCCAACCTCTAGTTGGGTTCTTTATTGACAATGTCCACTTCATACTTCAGTAAGAGGTGTGGTTTGAGCGTTATCAAAATGTGGCGTCGTTGTTGGGGAATACAGCTAAGACTAGGTTATTTGCTTATATTTGACTTTTATGGTAGTTATTTCCTTAATTACGTTTATTTTTGCATTTTTAATACCCACAGGTTATTCTCCAGTGAATGCCAAGCACTCGGAGTAGAGGAGATCCCCTTGTTCCACTAAATCCAGAAATCAAAAGAGCAATGCACATAATGGAGTACTACGATCAAAGAGAAGCCTGCACAGCTGAAGAAGCTAGGAAAGCCGAGCTAGCTCGACAAGCTGCACTACAGCATGCGGAAGATGACAGAGAAGAGGTAGTAAATGTTGGTCGACATAGGAGGGGCAACAGAGCTCATAGATTTTCCCCTATGTTCTTCGATGATGAGGACCTAGATATTGATGAAGTTGGGTCAACTGGAGCAATTGTTCCACCACCATTTCCGGCTGGGGCCAAATTCGACATTACGAGCACCATGATTCAATTGTTAAACATGAAAGGGGTGTTCAGTTACACAGTGGATGACGCGAACCTGCACTTAATGAAATTCATAGGAATATGCAAGGCATACAGGTTGCCCAGAGTAAGCCAGGATGCCATACGTCTCAAACTCTTCCCTTTTTCTCTATCAGGGGAAGCCACTTTATGATTATCGAACTTGCCCCGACTCGGCCCAGATTCTTTTAAAATTTTCCCTTACCTATTTAAACCCCACAAACGGAATCGGCCCTTCTCCCACGCTAATAACACCCAAACGCACGACTTGAACTCACCTCCCCCATACCCATAACTCATAATCATCAAAGAAATCGAGCAAGTTTTTGCTCAAACTAAGTTCTTACAAACTCTATACGTTGATTTCCAGTTGAAGAAGCATCTATCAAGTAAGTATATTTCATTAAACATTGATAACACTCATATATTGAAAGTGATGGTGCCAAAACCCTTGTGAGTCAGTCACTATGCTCGAAAAATAATTTTAAAAAGAAAGACAATGATCAGGGTATTATGAAATGGTTTTCGACTAGATATGCTAAAACTTTGATGAACTTAGGTCTTGAAACACTCACAAAGAGTTACAGGTAATAGGTCAAAAAGGGGAGGATTGAGCATGGGTTAAATTGAGTTAATGACGTGCCTAGAACTAGGGGAAATCTAAGTACCTAAAACTGTGAAAAAAGAACCCTTCCAAACTGAGAAAAGAAAATAGACTAACTTCTGGAAGTGGTATGAGGCACAGTACGGATCGTAGGTTACTACTATGAGTCGTATTGAGAACATGTACCACCAAATTGAACAAGGTTGCATAAAAAGCCTTTCCTACGACTCGTGGAAAAATTCAGAGAAATACTAATACGGGGGCTTCATCAAACGACTCAAGGTGCGGATCATACCTTTGTGGTATGAGTCCTACCTGCGAGTCGTACTAAAAATTTGCTATAATTCTGGGACTTCCCACAAGTCGTACCTTCATGGTACAACCCATAGTGATGACCCGTGATGAGAATTTGAAAATCTCCTACCTAATTCTCCTTTTTCAAAAATGGAATGCTAACTTCTTTCTCTACAGATACAATGAAATACAAACGCAGAGCAGACAAATCAACAACCCGAAGGACATTAATAAGTCGGAGTCTTAAAAGGCAGGGAACTCACCTAGTGGTTCAGTCGAAGAGTATTAAGTCGACACCTCCGACACTAATGGAACCAGAACCACTAGGGCAAAATCAAAGGCCCAAGCCGAAGCAACCACTACCATATCGCTCGAGCTCCCCAGTCTGAGGAGGGAGTTAGAGAGGAACAATAAAAGTTGGGAAATGACTCCAATGCTGAAGAAGGGTCAAGGGAAACCCAAAATGGAGAATAGAGTGGCAGTGAAGAATCATAGGAAGAGGCTCCTGATGTTGCACAAGAATAGACCCCACCCAGGGAAAGCTGTACAATTCGGTGGAGAGTGCCGGGAGCTAAAGAAATATATGAGCAAGGCATCCCTCTCACCGCTAAGAATAAACAAAGGAGGAGAATCCAAGAAGAGCCGCAGATCTGCAAAAACTCACTGAATGGAGTTGAGGAGATGAAGTGGATTTTTAGCTTCTATGGTTTTGAGTGGATGGCCAAGACTCCAGCACAGTAATAGAAAGCTGGTTAGACTGCAATCTATGCCTATGGAAATAAAAGTCATGAAAAGCAATCCATATGATCATAAAGAAAGGCTTGCCTATACGTCTTTCTAGCGTACGCGCGGTTCCTTTCGATTGGAGCCTGTAGCTACCTAGATCAATCAGCCTATTCTAGTTCCCCTTGTGTCATCCAATTTTAGGGAATTCATTGGATCATGAAGTTTCTTCACACCTGGCCATATCGAGGGAAGATCATGAAAGAAGAAGTGACTCACCAAGAGCATTGCCCATCAGGGGTTGCGGGGACAGGAGCTAGAAAAACTAAACCAAAATAAAATGGTCGTAGAAGGCTAGCTTTCAGAACAAGAAAAGGCACCTTATTAGCACGATAGGGGGATGCTTAGACAAGCAAAAAGCATTTAACAAAACGAAAAAAAATTCTTTCTTAGGAAGGATTCCCCTTACTAGGGGGTGGGACTATTACACTAACTAAAGATTAGGAAGGAATTGGAAATAAATGCGTAAGAAATAACAGTAGAAGAAATAGTCTGGGAGTTCTATGCCAACTATTTGGCCACCGTGGAGGTAAAGGCAAATGAAGGGCAGAAGATAAAAGACCAGCCTCGACTAGAGAGTGTTATGGTCCGAGGACGAGAGGTTGATATATCTAAGCGGACTATCGCTCGAATGTTGTACAGAACACAGTTCTTTCCTACAAGGATGATGTCAGAGTACGATTATAGGGTGGAGGCAATGAAGCAGATTAGACAGCTAAGTGTGCAGGAGCGATAGAGGCAGCTGCAAGCTAGCAGGGTGATTGCTGAGAACAAGGAAGAAGCTGAGTGGGGTACAAGTGGAAAGCAGGTGACAAAGAACTCACTAAATTTCATAGAAAGAGCTTGTTGGACACTAGTGCACCATCAGTTAGCACCTACGGTCAATGACAACACATTGAGTGTTGATAGGGAACCTTTGGTGGCATGCCTCATGTCTCGTTACTCCATCAATATCCCGAGGATCATAGCAGATGAGATACAAGACCAGGTGGTGGGAGTGAGCACTACTATCCTATTCCCGAGTCTTGTATTCAGGTTATGTATAGAGGCAGATGTTTCATGAGGTAACGAGCGTTTGATTGGAGGCCAGAGGATTGCAGACATAGGCCTTATCCAGGATGAGATGAACCCGGTAAGCAGATCCAGGATTCCCACAGCAAATCCAGCAGCCCACCCAGCAGGGAACGCACAAGTGAATGTCCCTATTACACAGGAGCAAAGCGAGACACCAGCTACAGACGCCGTTCATGAAGAGTCAGCTCCTAGCACCTCAGCTGCACCACTGCCCACCCTGCAGACTCAGACACCATTAGGGTATATTTGGGTACCACAGGACTTTCTCCAGAAGCTGGCCAAACGGTTGACCATGGCAGAGCGAAATATTCAGGCAATGATGGAAAATGTAAAACCATGGGTCAAGTCAGAGATAGAGGTAGCAGCTCAGGCTCTACATGCTCGCCTAGATAGTTTTTAGAGACGATTCAATGTGAGGATGGTGAAGCAGACAGATACCAGCAGTCTTCGTGCGGAGTTGGGGGCTCTTCGAAGCCAAGTAATTAAGTTTTCATCACGACAACAAACAGTTATAGCAGCCCCTACTCTTCCAGACCTAGATGTCGAGCCTGACGAGGAAATTGATTTGGCGGCATATTGGGAGCCGACTACAGCTGTTGAGAAGGGTAAGAAAAGAGCTGTTGAGGATGTTAGAGAGGAGAATCTGAAAAAGAGGAGGAAGAATGAGAGGAAAGAGCGCAAGCGGGCCAGAGCAGAGAGCATGCGGACTCATGACACTCATATGTCTAAGCTGCATGAGAGATCTAGAGGAGCAGTTAGCACCACCATAGCTCAGCCCGAGATTGCTAGTGGTCGTGACTCTTCAGGTGAGCCACATTCAACCCCGATAGATATAGAGGCCGTCGAAGCAGCCACGATTACTAAGGGGGGGACCACTCCCCCTATTGACACACCATTAAGCGCGCCAACCGCCGCTAGCGCCACTATTACAGCGGAGGTACCACCTCCGCAAGATGATAGGAGCGCCTAGTGAGCCACAGGTATATTCTCTTCCCTATGTTCTTATAGTTTATGCTTCGGGGACGAAGCTTACTTTTCAAAAAGGGAGGGGGTGTACTTATAATTTTTGGAATTTTTGAATCATCTGAGGGTTTTTCTTGTCGTGTTTCTTTTTCCTCAGGCATGCTATCTAGTAGAACCGGCATGTGTAGGATTTTTATTTTTTAGCTTGTGATTTTTGTTTAATTAGAAAGTAACTTTGGAGTACTCAGCCAATAAAAATGCACTAGTTTTGATTTTTGAAAAAAAATTGACCCTTTTTAAAAAAATTTGATGCATTAGGTATGCATTTGTGACAACATGCATGATTTTTGTGGATCTTTTGATGTCATTTAGTTTATTAATATGATTAGTCTTGTTAATCCATGTATAAATCAAACAGGTGAGGTGAAACTAGTTCATGTACCATGTGTGAGTGAGATATAGTATTCAGTTCGGTATTGTGTTGAAGATCTAGAACTTTCCTAGTTGGTGTTTGCATAGGCTAAGGATGGTTGGTTAAGATATGATCATAGGCCATTTTTGTTTAGCTCACTTTTAGCTTATATTACCCTACCAAAGTTGCACGAATCCCTTGATCCTAAGTTTGAGCCATATCGATCATGTTTGTTTGATTTCCCGATTAACCGTACCTATTTAATTACAATGAACTTGTTTTGGCCCTGGTCCTTCCTTGGATATTATGAATCTCAACATAATAAAAATGCTTAAGTTGAGGGTGGCTAGAGTAGGGGTACATAAATGGTGGGAACGGGAGAAAGGAAAAGAAAGAGAAAAGAAATGGTGAAAAATGAGGTGTGGTGAGATGAAAAGAAAAGAGATGAAAATGTTGAGAATCTTGAAAAAGAAAACTCAAAGAAAATGAAAATTCTAAAAAAATTGAAAACTTACCACACCCATGCAAATGTGTATAAAAAGGGGTGAAAAGGGAAGAAAAGGGAATGAAAGAATAAAGGGTGAAATAGGTGAATGGTGTAGCCAATGTTTGTAGTGCCAAGGAAGGGATAGTCACTTATAAAATCTTCCATCTTTATCATGTCCAGCCCTAAGCCTACTGCAAGTCATACCAAGTCCTATAGTGATCCTAAGTCGACCAACTGATAAACCAAAGTAGAGAAAATAAGGGCAAGCCTATGGTATCTGACACATAGTACTTGTAACTTCTTTGTGAGAGTGAGTGCCTTACTTGTTTAGTCCCATGCTATTCTTGACATTTCATATCTGAGTGGGGACTTCATTTGTGTGAGGGTACATGGATTATGTTTGCTTTTACCATTGGTCTATGTGAAAAACATTGTTGATAGCTAGATGACATGTCTTGATCCCTGTTTATGATGTTTTGAGGTTACTTGTAATGCATTAGTTGATGTTGTTCCATGAGAAAGAGTTAGTAGAGTTTGTATAGAAAGTGAAAGTTTTGTTAGAGTATTGGCTGTAGTATCTTAAGTCTATTTTCTAGTTGAGTGTCGTGTTTAGTTTTTCTTTTCTTTACCTGAGGACATGCAAAAGTCTTAAGTTGAGGGTGTTGATATGTTGTGGATTTACAGCACTTTCGACGCTCAAAACTAAGAAAATAGCATGGACTTAGATGTATTTATGTGGATATAAGGCACTTTTACTTTGGTTATAAGATAAATTGGTGTTGGAGCTAAAAGATGCAAAAGATAGCCTGAAGTGTGCAAAATAGGATCAAATTGCAGTCCACAGTACGAGCCGTAGGAAGGTCCTACATGTCGTACTGGTGGCCATGAAAAGTTGCAAAAGGCTGATGTTGAAGAGATGCAGTATACGAGTCTCAGTACGAGTCGCACCAAGCTTGTACAAGTCGTGGTCATGAAGTCATGAAAAGATTCAGAAGATTTGCATAAGAGGCTGACTCCTGCTACGGAAAGGAAGTACGAACCATGGAATGAAGGTACGAGTCATACCATGGCGGTCGTGATGAACTTCAGAAATATTTCAAAGTCTTAGATTCAAGCCACGGGAGCTCAGTACAGATCGTAAATGGAGGTACGAGTCGTACTAGGATCCAACACTTAGCCAAAATCAAGCCAGTCATGCAATGTACGAAAAAATGCTATGGACCGTAGGATCTTGCTACGGATCATAGGTTGACTCGTGACACGGGCGGAACCAGATATGGAAATTCACACTGTTAGCCTAGAAAAAGTATTCTTGTGTCCGTATAAACACGTTTTATGTTTTATTTTTCAGTAGATACTGATCAGAGTTGATTTTTAGGAGAGAAATTATTGGAGACAACATTAGACAATTGAGAGAAAGAGAGAATTGAGTTGATTCAACTTGTGATCAACCTTTCCTTGAATTCTTCTTTTTCTTTCTATTTGTTCTTCAAGATTTTGCTGATTAATTAAAGGAAGTGTTTTTTTATTCATACTTGTAAGTATTCATTTATGTTTTTAATCATGAATGCAACTCACAACCTTACAACTATGAGAGGCTAAAACCTCCATAGCTAGGGTTGTGGGAACCATGGTGGATTAACAAGCTAGGGTTGCACAAAGTGGTTCTAAAACTAATACAAACACTTATATTGTATTATCTTCATGCTTAAACGTTTCTTAATGGTGCGCAATGTTAGGACATGCCCAAAGTCCTTACTTGCTTAGGTCTAAGAGGTAGAGATTAGGAAAAGAGAATTACAACGGAGCCTTGATCTTGATGATCATTGTATTAACTTGAGTTGTGGTCGTAGGATAGTTAAATATGGAACTTAGTGATAAAGGATAGTTTGAAACCGCTCATGAGACTTTGTCGAGTAATTGAGTATAGTCATTCAATAGGGACTGGTCGGTCATTTGAATGAACCTAAGTTATCAGTTCTATAAGTAAGTATTGGTGATGATCACGAGTGTATATCCAAAGCAGTTATGAACCCATGGGGAAAAAAACCCTAGTTATCCTTTAATATTGATTCAGAATCGTATTTTTGATAATTGTTTTTATTATTGATTTTCTTTAGAACCCCCCAATTTTGAAGTAACTACCTCACAAGTTCACTTACCGGCTATAATCTAGCTCTTAAATATTACCAATAGGATCGACCCCAACCTCTAGTTGGGTTCTTTATTGACAACGTCCACTTCATACTTCAGTAAGAGGTGTGGTTTGAGCGTTATCAATGCCCAGGCCATGAGCCATTATCTCAATGCATGACTCGTGCCTGGAGTCATGGGGAGAAGATCAAGTTTTAATGTTGAGAAATAGTGCACTTAAAGGGTTGAAGGCATGACTCATTACGTCTGGTAATGAGTCGTTAATCCAGTCGTGAAGATTGGGAAGATGATTTCCGAAAAAATATCTAGTGAAGGCAACGAAATACGTAACAAGTTGTCGAATGATTGGACAACTCATTAGGAGAGCACTGGTATGAACCGTCATGTGCACTGGAATTATGGAGAACCAAGACCACGAGATGCCTAACGACTCATTCCCTAACACATCGAGTTGTTAGGTGACCCATCACCAAGACTGGGCCTACTGCCAAGGACGATTGATTTTCACTGATCATTACTCGTTAGGAGACCTAACGAGTTGTTACTTGGCCCGTTACCCCTGCCGGCCTGGAATCCAATTTTAGTTAGGATAAGATTAGTTTGAAACTATAAATACATTATTTAGGTTTATTTTCCGTGTACAGTTTATTTTTACTACTTACACGTGGATTTTAGTGCTGTTAACGATCTTTCTTAGTTCAAGAAACAAAGTTTGTAATTTTGTTCTTGATTTTGGGAATCAAATGACATTGAAGTTTTGTTCATCGGTTTTGGAGTTTTATTCAATTCACGTGGTCGTGGTTTTCTTCTATGAATTTTTATAAGTTACAATTATGAGTTCTTCTATATTTTGTGATTATGATTATGCAAGCATGAGTAGCTAAACCCATAACTAGGGTTGTAGGAACCTGATAGAGAAATTAACACACATAGATTAAAGCACTTAGTGATTCTTGAACGGGGTTTAATGCATGTATTGTTTTCCTTTCGTTTAATTATTTCTTAACGGTTGCAAACGGTAGAACTCGTCTTATTCTTACTTGTTGGATCAAGGGGTAGTGAATGGGAAAAGAGATTAACTGAGGCTATCAACCCTCATCTAATAGCTTGAACTTTTCGAGGGATAGCTAATGCGATATTAAGGGTAGGGTTGATTAAGCATACACCCCGTATATGGATCGAGTTGCGTGGTGATAATCATCTAGATGAGGGGACCAACCATTTAAGTGAATCTAACTTACCAATATTGCATACTACACACCGGAATATATCGCTAGTGTAAAAGCCTATGAAGTTATAGAACACGTCTAGTAGCGTGTTGATTGAATATAAACCGAAATTGATTTAAACATTTACTAGTCTTTACTTTTGTTTATTATTTTATTTCTTTCCCTCTGAAAATAAATTATTGGAGATAGTAATAGCTATTCACATTAACTCAAGTTCTTTTTATATTCCTTGTTGGATCGACCTCGGCCTTTATTGGGTTCTATATTTGACATCGACGCACTATATCTGTTGTGAGGTGTAATTTGGGCGACATCGACGAATATTAGCTAACCGGTTAGTTGGTTGTTGTTGGCCATGTAGGGCCCCATATATGTCTTATTTTATGCATTGGTCATGTGAGGCCTAGTATAGGCTGCTTGTTTTCATTCTGTTATAATAACTAGGCGGCATGGTGGTCTTGTAGAGCTGCATAGGATCCCTTTTCTTGTTATGTTGGTGGGTTAGCCTATTTTATTTTATAGGTGTTGTGTGGCCTCGTCGACTGGTGTATTTATATAGAGATATACTTGTAGTTTGTCTTCTTGATTTTGAGTCAGCAGGTTTGTACGAAGGTGCATATGCCCGACAAGTTAACCAAGATTCTAGTGTGGCATTAGGTGTCGGTCATGCCTCTCAAGGTGGGGCATGGCAATTGATTAATTATCATGCATTATGCTATGCTATTTCCTCCATGTCTAAATAAAATTTTGATGTGTCTTATGAATTTGTGTCTCATGTTATGCATTTCATGCAAAAGGAAATTATGTTACTGTCATGTCCATCACTAAATCTATATATCCCTTATGACTTGTGCCTATCATTGCTCCTCTTTATTTTCTTGAATTTTTCTTGCGAATGATATCTATCACATTAATGAATGATGAGGAAGATAAATACGGGGATTCTCCCTTTTATGATGTAAGAGTCCAATAAGAGCTTAATATGAATTATCAGTAATTTCTTTCATATTGATGCCATTTGATATCCTATGAGGTTGTGATGTTTCTGGTTTAGGCTGGCATGAGTTTGGTACCCAGGGATAGTACCATTTAGAAACTATCTTCGAATTTTTGTAAAGTTCGAGTTAGAATCTATTAGTGCTATAACAATCATTTGAGGACGAATGATCCCAGGGGTAATATTGTAATACCTCAAACTTTTGAAATAAATTATGACATCAACGGACCATAGATCGATCCCAAGCTTATAAGGACACGATCATTCATGTGATTTATAGAGTAAAATTGATGTGCGTAGTATTTACGGGTATGAGAATTGCAGGGTTTAAGAATGGAAATTAGAAAATCTTATAGAAACTTGTGTAGGTATTGTAAATTGACTTACGGAACATAAAGGAATCTGATTTGTAGGTCGATGTGCGCGAAGGAAGGAAGCCCAATCGGCACAGTTGTAAATGGAATCTATGGTTCATATATGGATATACGAAGGAGATTCCAACTTGAGCCTTTTTAAGACTTACGACCAAATTTATGGACCATATGTTAATTCTACGGGTTGTGCCCAGTACCATGGTAAGAATTTATTACCAAGCGGTACTATTGATAAAACTTGTAATTAAGATCTCTGAATCATATATTTGCTTTCTACGAAATTTTATCTTTACCAACGTAAGTGGAGACCCAACTTTCAAGGTTACGGATAAGAACTCAAAGTCGACTTACGGTTTGCCAAGTTGAATGCATGGGTCGTACCTGGATGACTCCGACAAAGCCTCAATTTTTAGCGATTCGGTTAGTGACTTACGGTGTAACATCCCAAAAGACCCTAAAGATAGACCTTAAACTTGAAGAAATGAGAGAAAAATTTGCAATGTGCCTCAGAACGAGGTCATGGTATGACTAGTTGCTTGGTACCACGAGGTCGTGGTCGAGGCTGTGGTGATCGATAGTGAATCTTCCAAGTTCCGGATAATTACGACCTATGTGATGAGTCATTGTGCCTAAAAACAACCTATCATGTGAGTCGTCGGGAGCGAAAATCTAGAAAAATGTTAAGTCATGGAACAAACAAGTCAGTGACTACTCGTGAGTTCATACAACGACAATGATAAGGAGTCATAGGACGAAGTATAGAAAAGGTATAAGATGGTGTCACACCCCACCTTGAGAGCATGGCTGGCGCTTTGGTGCCACTGTAGGACTTGAGCTGGCGAGCTGGCGAGCCTAAGCACCTCTGGTGCGGGGATGACTCTAACTCTAGAATCAAGAAAAGCAACCGAAATTTATATAATTGTATAAAAACAACCCTAGACCGACAAGGCCTATAGACTGTGAAAGTAAGCATTTAACCGGAGACAACCCCGATGTAGGGAGTCCTATGCGGGCCGACAAGGCCACCATGATATCTAGTCATAACTGGAAAGTAAAATCAAATGCTAAACTAAACTATGGCCGACAGAGCCGCCAATCAACTCTTCAACGGGGCCCCACCGGCCAACACATAATCTAAAACACGCTATAGGCCCCGCGCAGTCGATATCATCTAACCACGGGAAGTAACACAATGGCAAGCCTCTAGGGTAATAAGATGGTTGGGACGGGGCCGGAGCCTACACATCTTTGTACAAACAAAAGGAATAAACCTCTATCACACAAGCCACAGGAAGAAGGGATTGACGGTTCTCTGTTGGCCCCGGAACTACAAGGACACAACCTCGTCTATACGTACTGCGGGCAAGCCAATGCGGTGCCCTGAGAAGACGCGGTACAATATGTACGAATATGCAGGCAATAGATAAGTTGAATAGGACTAGTAAATAAAAAGAAGAAGTAGAAAGCTTAACCTATAAACTGTTGATTCATAATACGCATCTAAGCGACCTTCTGTGTACATAGCTAAGACTACATACTTACACATTTATACACTACGGCTAACGAGACAAGAATTCCTTACAACAACCCACTGGCCCCCATAAGCTAGGGAGGTGCAATCATCAACGAATAACTCGTTCGAGGCCCCCATAGTCCTTGCGAGCACATCTCGATTTGCTCCCTGCCCTACTCGGTGTCTCGACTCTCTGCGAGTGCGCGCGACCTCTTAGGTCTAGGTCTATGGCGAAACTGCTTGGCCCCTAAGCGCCAGGCGTATGCAGTCCCGGGAGGACTCTGATATCTCGCCCCCGGCGTAAATGCTCGCGGTAGGGGGGGTGTGTATAAAGCCAACCTCACGGCATGAGGATGCGGATCCCGTCTTAGATCCCTTGCGGACGGCATACCATTCCGTAGAGCGATGTATCCTCGATTTCTGGCGGGCGAACGGCACGGCTAGAACCTAGGGCGGTCATGGAAGGCTTCTAGCGAGGCAACCCCAACCTAGGTTCTATACTTACGACACATCAATCTATACGTATAAAGAGAGCGTGTCGGACTTGGGCCTCATGCTAATGCTACTCATAAGGATAATACGTATGGCTATCTATAGGCATGCCATGTGCCCGTATTCTATCAGAGGATCCTGATGTTGATCATGATGCTCCTAATAGTTTGGAATTGAATAAGCCGAGGTCTGAAGTGGCCTAACAATATATGAATGTCCTATAGTACATCTATAACTAGTGAATAATTGTGGGGTTGCGGATAGCTAACTACTTTATTCTTCCTATTAAACAACTATAGAAGTGGGCTTGGTCGAACTTGTTTCTACGCGATCGGCACCATTTGGTCCTTCATAGGGAGCTTACCGATCTCCTTAACTTATGGTTAACCTTTGTACTAGCAGTACTACTAACTCCTTAAGCCTTGTCCGAATCCACTCGGATCTATATTGCGTACATTGCAATTCTCAATCTTAGGAAATTATACATAGGCGGCCCTCTCTGGCACTCACCTTTTGATACCCCACAAGAAGCATTAAGTCTTGGCAAATCCTTGATCTTAAATGGACCCTCTTTAGGTACCTTGAGTTTATCGACTCGGGCGATTGGGGCAGCTTCTTGGGCTTCCTACATGATAAGCTGTTGGGTCAAGTAAAGGCCACGACAATCAGATAAGGCTAAAGGATGGCGGGCGATCACTCATTACATTGGAGAACCTTGGTGTCGCTAACTCTAGAATATACCTATTAAGACGTGCGGTAACGTCAATGACCTCCCAGGGATGCTTTCACGCGCCAATACGGGCGCCAGCGATTCGTTAAACCGCCTAGCTGCGCCCATATTGTTTAACCAACTAATTACGGATAATACTTTCTTTACGAGCCACGGAAGTCTAGGCACGGCAGCAAATATATGATGCGCGTCCGCGATAAGCGAGAATAAAGAGTTTTATAGCGTTCATAATGCGAATCACATTTAACTGCTCCGCACCCAACGAGGGTCTGCTTGATACAATGTTGTATATGTTTCTAGCGGCTAACTAGAATTTATGCTTGTAATCCCTATTACTTGATTACTCGCAACACTGCTCTGATATATATATTTGTATATCGATATGACTAATTCTGACATGTCGAATTACAATCTATTGGTAGCAGCGCGTGTGCGATTAATAGAGATCGTTATTTCCTATTTGAGAACATAAGTCGTAACATTGTACGACAAGGATACTTCTTGAGTTAAGCCTTACATACCTCGTTCGCTATTTTTAACTAAGCGTGATATCAGCTCGTATTAAAGCGCCTTTCTCAGCTGTAATCACTTATTAATGGAAGAGTAGGGCCAACCGTTCTTTGAATTGAAGAAAACAATAACTTTACATATATATGTAACTATATTCCAGCTATCGAAAGATGATTGGCTTCGTAATTTCTCGGGAATCTATAAGGGAGAATCTATAAGGGAGAAATACTTACTTTAGGCACGTGATCCTATTGACACTAGTTTGGAATAATTCCATCAACTTAATCTCGGCGGGACGACGATTTGACGGGCGTATTTTACGAAAATAACTCTGCAGCGATGCTTCCTGCAGCTTTATACTACAATACCCCGAGTTAATTTGGATTTGGACGGCGTTTAGCGGTGTAATCGAATGATTATTAAATGTTTTCCTCGGTTTCCCTCTGTTTCTGGCCGAAGTTATATGAAAAAAAATCTAACTTCTAAGTGTGAGGCCTTTATATACTTGAGACAGCAGACAAGGCAACGTGGCACTCTGCTCATCGCGCTGATTCTACTCTGTTCCATGTTGGCTAACGCGGAGGAGCTGCTCCGTGCCACTTTTCCCCTCTGGGCAGCTTGGTTCAGCCTCCTCCCGCGAAATCCCGACTTGGCACCCGTTCGGCCTTTCCCCAGGCCCTTTCCTCATACGTATGGCACTCTAAAACTCTCAATCAACATACAAATAGGCCGACTAAACACTAGAAACTCACGGGGTGTAATAGATGGGTTCCCTAACCACGAGTCATGTAATGACTCATTGTGGGAAATGACAAACCATGATGAGTGCTCGTTGTAGGAAGATCAAAAAAGAGAATTTTGGAAAAAACAAGTGATGGATGGATACCACAATCCGTAGTGAGTACCAACGACTCATGGTGTGAGTCGTGGTGAGTACCAACAACTCGTGGTGTAAGGCATGGTCATTGGCAGACAGAAATTTTAGTGCGATCTTCCAGGGGTATTTCCATAACTTCTTGTGCTTTTAACTCCTAAATGAGGTCATTTTGGATTTTTAAGGGGAGTATTTAGGGGTTAAACTAAGCCTAAACGCTCATTCCTTTCAACACCGTAGATTGAAGATTCATCCTCTCAAGAAAAAGCTAGGGTTCTTTACCTTCTTCATCTCTAATCCTCTTGGGTCTCCAAATCAAGTCAAGGAACTCTTCAATCTAGTTATGTAGGGTCATGAATGTGGGATGTTTTTCCCACTCATGCCCAATTTCAAATCAATTTCATGAATTCAAGTCTCCAATTATGATTTTATCAATTTCTAGGGTTAGACCCAATTACGATGAAATCTCTCATGATCTTCTAAGAATTCAATTCTCTTATGATTAAATTCATGATTTATGACTATGCTTACATGCTTTATACTAAATTCTCTTATGAATCTATGTTTTCAAGTTATGATGATTTATTCAACTATGCATAAATTCCATGAATCTCAAGCTTATGTATCATGGCCGGTCTCCGGCACTATTTTCATGGATAGTTCATATATGCCAAGTATATTTATGAATTTTATGATTTCCAACAAAGCCATGCAAAACCAAGTATGTTTCACTATTATGACTATGAGCACTATGCAAGTTTTGGAAATAGTATTTAGCACCGAGTAGGCCTAGGTTTAGTGCACCAAGGTCTTAGAACTACTTTCCATCGTTGGTATGATTATAATAGGGGTCCTTGCCAGAGAGTATTTTCCCCACCCAAATGGACTCATGAGTGATATCACGCCTTTAGCGTTCTTTGCCTGGAAAGGCTAAGGAAGGCTCTACCAACTTAAGCGAGATAATTGGGCATCATGTGCTTATTTATGATGGTGTTGGTTATGAGAATCTCCCATTGTTCCTTATGTCTCAAATTGTTCATGTTTAGGATTTATGATATTATTTTTATAGTATATTTGATCCATTGATCAGTTATGAGCTCGTACTTACGATTTTAAATATAATCTATATGATTTTATTTTCAAAACCTTGGATCATTATGCTTCAGTTTATGATGAATAACTCATGTTTATGAATATCTTAAGATCATGATTTTAGCATGTTGTCCCTACTCTCATATTTTGCTTAATCCCACATACTCTGTACATTCAAAGTACTGACCACATACTTTTATGCTATATCGTCTCATGATATAGGTTTGGGTGATCAGTCTTAGTCACGCCACTAGATTCGATCATGTCCGGCTTCAGCAGTTTTGGTGAGTCCTCATGATCTGAGGACTCACCATGACTTTCAGCAGTTTTGGTGAGTCCTCATGATGCATGTCCTTTTCTTATAACTTTCAGTCTCAGACTTTAGTAGAGCTAGTTACGGGTTTTGTCCCTCCAGCTCATCGTATGATTAGAGGCTTTCAGACATGATGTATAGATATCTGGTTGTATTGTTTTGTTGATTCAGTTTGTCTTATTATGGCATCTTAGACTTCCTCTTATGCCTTATGTTATGCTTTATGATTGTTCCTATTAGATTATGCTCTAAATTATGTTATGCATGTGCCATAAGTTAGCTTGAAACCATTCATGGTTCTAGGTCTCGTGTTACGATCCGGAGTCAATGCTCGGGTCGTGACAAACTTGGTTTAAGAGTATCAGGTTTAGGTGTGTTCTAGGGCATCTAAAAGCCATGTTAAATAGAGTCATTTTCATGGGTGTGAAGCGTGCCACACTTATGAGGAAGAAGCTACAAGATGTTTTGGGAAACTTCCCTTCTTTCATGATCTTTGTCCCGCGATAAAGTCCAACCCTCTCTATTCTTCTCTAACTCGTGCTATACGCATTTGCATAAATATGCCTTCCCACTGAGTCAATAGAAGAAGTAATGGAAACGACAATGGCCATGGGAATGACAATAAAGATGGCATCTGCCAGCCCTAGCAGCTCTAGTGGACCGTTTGAATTAGAAGGTGATTCATGTTGCATTTAGGGATGCTTTTTAGATATTGGCCTAGGCTATGATGGCACAAGTTAACAGGTAAGCAGTTGTACTGGTGAACCCTAATGGGAGTGTTGCGGTGGCGAGAGTGCGAGACTTCATCAAAACGAACCTGCCAGAGTTTCATGATTTCAAGGTGGACGAGGATCCACAAGAGTTTATTAAGGAGATCCAAAATATTACCCAGATTATAGGATTTTTAGGTTAGGAGGGTGCATATTTGGCCTCCTATTAGCTGAAGGGGGTGGCTCAGATATGGTTTCGACAGTCTAAGGTAGGTCGTAGGGCAGGTGCAGTTCCAATCGAATGGATGAGTTTGTGATAGCCTTCTTGGATAGGTTCTTTTCCCGAGAGATGAGGGAAGCTAAGATTGGTGAGTTTATCAATCTAAAGCAGAAAAACATGTCGATTCAGGAGTATGCTTTGAAGTTCACTTAGTTGTCGAAGTACGCTCCGGAGATGGTTTCCGAGCCGAGGGCTCAAATGAGTAAATTTGTGTCAGGGGTCTCAAATATAGAGGTAAAGGAGTGTAGGACCATTATGCTCATCAGTGACATGGATATCTCTCGGCTCATGATTCATGTCCAGCAGATTGAGGAGGAGAAGCTAAAGGAAAAGGAGAGGGAGGCCAAGAGGGCTAGGACCAGACAATTTGAGTACTCCCAGCAAAGGACCGATGGTGGACACTATCCGCAGTCCCAGAAGAGATCATTAATCCCATATCCATCATCAACAAGTGTTCCATCTAGGCCCAGAGGTGATCAGAGAGGTAGAGCATTAGGCTCTAGAGGTCGAAGGAGCATGTCAGGGGAGCGCACTTTCTCAGCTTGTAGGAAGTGTGGTAAGAACCACCAAGGGAGTGCTTAGTTGGCTCAGATGTTTGCTTTGGGTGTAGAAAGCCCAGACACATACACAGAGATTGTCTTTCAGCCAGATAGGGTGACAATATAAGTCATTCCCTAGCTACTTCTCAGCAACTCTAGAAGCTCGTCCATCCCAGTAGGGTGCATCATCTAGTTCTGGTGGCGGTCAGCGCTAGAACTGCTTTTGTGCCTTTTTTTTCAGGCCAGGAGTAGGAGAATTCATCGGACGTGGTCACTAGTATGTTACGAGTTTTTCATCTTAATGTTTATGTATTGCAAGATCCAGGAGCCACATTATCCTTTATGACTCCTTATATTACTATCAATTTCGGTGTCAGTCCCGAGATCCTTTTAGAAACCTTCTCAGTCTCTACTCCTATTGGTGAGTCAGTTATAGCTCGATAGGTATACAAATAATGTCCGGTCATAGTTCTTCAAAAAATCATCTTTGCCGACTTAGTAGAGTTATACATGACTAACTTTAATGTTATTTTTTATACGAATTGGTTGAATTCATGTTAAGTCTCGATCAATTGTATAACCTGATCAGTAGAGTTTTGATTTTTGAGTGAACCAGCCCTTGAGTGGAAGGATAGTTCAGCAGTACATGTAGGTTGCTTTGTCTCCTAACTTAAGGCCAAGAAGATGATCTCCAAGGGTTGTGTATACCATTTGATTTGGGTTAAGGATTCCAAGTCCGAAATTCCGACTCTCCAATCAGTTCCTATTGTATGTGAGTATCAAGAAGTGTTCCTAGATGATCTACCAGGAGTCCCTCCCAAATAGGAGATTGATTTTGGTATTGATCTTCTCTCTGATATGCAGTCCATATCCATTCCTCATAAAATAGCTCCAGTTTAGCTAAGGGAGTTTAAGGAACAGTTGAAAGATCTCTTAGATAAGGGATTCATCGGGCCTAGTGAGTCCTCGTGGGGTGCTCCAATCCTCTTTGTTCAGAAGAAAGATGGTTCTCTCAGGATGTGCATCGATTATCGCCAATTGAACAAGGCCACATATCAAGAATAAGTATCCCCTCCCCAAGATTGATGACTTATTCGACCAGCTTCAAGGTGCCAAGTGCTTTTCCAAGGTAGACCTCAGATCTGGCTATCTCTAGCTCAGGGTGAGGGAGAGTGACATTCCGAAGACGGCCTTCAGGACTCAATATGGTAACTATAAGTTTGTAGTTATGTATTTCGGACTAATGAATGCCCCTGTAGCTTTCATGGACTTGATGAATAGGGTGTTCAAGCAGTATCTGGATATGTTCATCATTGTCTTCATAAACGACATCCTTGTGTATTCCCAAAGAGAGGAGGAGCATGCCGCTCATTAGAAGATTGTGTTACAGATTCATAAGGACCGTCAACTGTTTGCTAAGTTTACCAAGTGTGAGTTTTAGTTGTAGTCAGTTGCATTTCTTGGTCATGTGGTATCTACTGAGGGTGTTCAGGTATACCCTCAAAAGATAGAGGCAATAAAGAATTTTCCTAGACCAGTTAGCCCCACTGACATCAGGAGTTTTTTTGGGTTTCTCTAGCTACTATCAGAGGTTCATAGAGGGATTGTCATCCATTAGTTCACCTTTGACTAAGTTGACTCAGAAGAAGGCCAAATTTCAGCGGACCGATGCTTGTGAGAAGAGTTTTCAGGAGCTAAAGACTCGACTCATTTCATCTCTACTGTTGACCCTACCAGAAGGCATGGATGGCTTTGTGGTATATTGTGATACTTCTAGGATTAGCCTTGGGTATGTATTGATGCAGCATAGAAAGGTCATTGCTTATGCCTCATGACATCTTAAGACACACGAGAAGAATTACCCGATGCATGACCTTGAGTTAGCAGTAGTGGTGTTTGCCTTGAATATGTGGAGGCATTATTTGTATGGGGTACATGTGGATATGTTGACGGATCACAAGAACCTTCAGTATGTTTTTACTCAAAAGGACCTAAATTTGCGGCAAAGGAGATGGCTTG
>JACEIK010002467.1:0-43120 GCA_018107945.1 Datura stramonium
GTGATCATCCAACCAGTCGTTTAGTCAACTAACGACTCGTTAAGTCTGTCTTCGACTCCACTGGCTACTTTGGCAATTTTTCTTCTTCAGTCCTCACGACTGACTTCACGACTTGTTACCAGGTGTAATGAGTCGTCCCTCAACCCGTCAGGTACACTGTCTCAGCATCTTCAAACTTCATCTTGCCCACGGCTTCAACAACGAGTCGTGCCTCCTACCAACGACTCGTGAAGTGTCTGACAGTCATCCTTTCAGTTATTTTCAGCATAAATTTGCCCAGTTCACCTCCAAACCTGTTTTCCTGCAACATTAAGCACAAAACACATCATACCTATATAAACATACCTAGAATATGCATTATTTCTTAGTTTTAAGCGTCGAAAGTGCCATAAAATCATGGCACATCAACACCCTCAACTTAGAACTTTGGCATGTCTTCAGGCAAAAACAAAACAAAATAAAATAAACTACTTCGATGCTTCAATTGAAAGAACTCTAGGAAACTTACGACAGTCACATTTATACATCAAAGCAAATTTTCTAACCCCTCCCTCATTGTATCAACTAACATCACTATGCATCTGCAAAATTTCCAACCATGACGCAGAGGAATCAAAACATGGCAAAACACTGTCATTTGCAACCACGTACATATATCTATAACACTGACCCAGACAATTTGCAGACGATTTTGTTGACCAAATGCTCTCACCTCAAAGAGTTCCCATACTCACACATGTGTATATGATTAATTCAATATATTTCTTTTGGGACTAGGTAAGATTCACTCGCTCTCACAAAGAAATTTGAACTGTGTACATACAATACCATAGGCTTGCCTCTACTTTCAATACCTCGACTTTCAGACAAGTAACTAGGATCACTATAGGACTTTCTAGGCTTGTAGCATAGGCTCGGGCTCGGGTATGGTACATATGGAATTAGTAGCTCAACCCTCCTTTGCACTACACAACTCTTGGCTCCACTTTTCACTTTTTTTCCTATTTTCTCCCTTTTTTCCCTTCAACTGCTTCTTCTTTTCTTTGCTTTTACAAATACGGATGCGGTTTCACTTTATTCAAGCTTTCATTGATGTCACATTTTTTTCCTTTTCTTTTCTTGCTTTTCGACAATAATTTTTACTTCTTTCTTTTCTTTTCATTATGCATACCGCATCCGCTCTTTCCTTTTCCATTATCCAATTTTTTTTCCTCCCAACTCTTCTTAATCACCCCTATAGTAGCCACCCTCAACTTAGGCGATTTGCCTGAGTTGAGGTTCACAATGTCCAAGGAGGGACCAGGGCCAAAATAGGTTCATTCTTAATAAAAGCAGGAAGGTGAATTGGTGTAAACAAAAAGAAAGGTCAATTTAAGCTCAAACATTTGGATCAAGGGATTTTTATTCTCCTTTGGTAGGTCTTTTAAGGCTAAAGTGGACTCACGAATCAAAAACGGCCTATGATCTTTTCCTAGTTTCTATCCTCTATCTCGGTATGAATGACCATGCAAGTTCTAGATTGACACACAACCGAATCCAGTTATAAACCTCACTCACACATAGCACAGGTCAACATCATCACTTCTACTAATTGCTAGTTCAAGTACAGCCATACAATGGTAAACATGTTCACAGTATCAATGCCATGCAATGATTCACAAAGGTCATACTTGTCAACTTTCACATACACATATAAACAATTTTTCAAAGGGGTATCAAATTATCAATCAACAAAAAATCAACAATTTAAGCTCTTGACTGCCTTCAATTCTCCTAACTTTCTTCCAACTGACACAAAAAACACAAAAAACATAAAATAAAATGCTAAACATGCCAGTTCTACTAGATATGGAACACCCGAGGGAAAAGATATCCGGCAAGAAAAACCCGCGGGTTACATTTAGCAAAAGCATGCACAGGTATCCCTCCCCACCCCCATCAAGAAAAGCATGCGTCTTCCTCGACGCATATATATATATGACAAAACTAGGGAAATAGGGAACATACCTATGCGACCTAGGTGTCAGCTACCTGGTCGGTGGAGGGTGTAGATACGCCTCCAATGTTATCTCCAACATTACCGGCTTGACCCGGTGCATTTTCAGATCCAACAGATCTCGTGCCTTCTCCACGAGTTCTTACTGCCTCAATCTCGGCTCTTAGTCGAGCCTCCTCTCCCGATTCATGTAGCGCTCTCTCCTTCTCACTCCGCTCTCATTTTTGCTGACGGAGCATAGAAGCATCATCATCAAAACCTACCTCCTCATGAGGCCTCTTCCCCTTATCATGTGCCACTGGCTCCTCTGTGATAAAGTCAAAAATTAGTGGTAATTCTTCTTCAAACTCGTCATTTATCATAGGAAGTACCGGTGGAGGTACTGTAGCTACCTGTCGTACGGCCAAGTCTCGCACCTTAGATCTGAGCGCTCCTAGCTCTGAGTACCATCTTGACAACTCAGGCGCATGTAATTGTGCAAGGCGCTCATCCATTCTCTTCTCAAAAGCATCCAATCATCCATGCACCAAACTGTACAATGTCTCCAACTCTTTCGACACCCACTGCTTTACCTTCTCTATCACAACTTTAACCTATAGAGTCGTGTGTGCCTGCTATTTGTTGGCCTTAGCTAACCTCCTAGCCATATCAACTAAGAACTCTTGTGAAATCGTAACTAGGACGGCTATAGTGGATCGTGGAGGCGCAACTGGTGGTCTGGGAGCTGCTATTGTAGATGATGACTCGGGAACATCAGCAGGTGTGGATGTGTCTGCTGCATCTGTAGCCTCAGGCTGGCTACCTGTCTCTCTGCCCTCAATAGGCTCAGCCGCTAACTCAGTGAACTGTGCTGCATCAGTCTGTATCCCACTGCCAAATGCCTCTGCTAATATGGTCGCTCCAGCGGATGCAGCTGCCTAAGTCTTTGCCCTTGATGTCGGGTTTATGTCATCTCGAATCAACCCGATATCAGTTATCTTCTGGACCACTACTCTCTGGTCAACTAATGGCAACTATGGCACCTTTGACTCCTAACAGAGTCTATCAATTAGGCAGTGAAAGGGGATTGTAGTACCATTATTGATCGTCTGCTCTCTAATATCCTCAGCAATGTACCGAAAGAAATTGATGGCATATTCCTCCATTATACTTGCTACCAAAGCTGCTCTGTCCGGTGAGAGGATATCATCATTGTTGGTTAGTACCAGCCTGTGCCGCACCAGTGACCACCAAAATTTTGCCTGAAAGTTTAGTGTGGCCTTCTTTATCTGTGACCCTGTGCCATGCAGCCATTCAACTAGCGGACCTCTCGTAGCAATGATCCGACACAGCCAAGTGTATTGTTGGATGCACTCCTGGCTATTCAACTTTTTGGTACTGACTTTCTTAAACTCATATAGCCTGTGATCGAATTTTGTCGTGTTCATCGGAGCATGATAATCTAGCCCATACAGCATCCTGGAGATTGTTCACTCAGATATATCTATCAGAGTCTCTCGCACCAACACCTGATTTAAGGCAGGCCTTTTTTTCCAGTCCTGACCCCTAATTCCAAATTCTTCAAAGTGGCCGCATAGGCTGCATAGAATTCTCGGACTAAGCAAAGGCTATAGCTACCTGATGGCTCGGTCAACCAATCGAACCTGTATTTATCGAACACCGCTTGTAGCTCTGGAAGGTCTTTTCGCCCTGTAGTGACCAGCCTTGGCTCCTTTTATACGCTCCTCTTCAGATTGCCTTTCTCATTTGGAGCAATATCTCTGTTGTAGATGGCCCTCATACCCTGAACACACCATCTCTTTACATTCCTTGGTTGCTCATTTGATGTGTCCGGGGTCTTAGTCAGTTCATTATCAGAGTCCCCTCACTGAGCATGTGATTCATCAACTTTCTCTATGTTTTACCCAGCTGTGGGAGCCTCAGGAACAAGTGCAGATGCAGCTCTTGCATTATAATCAGTGCAGTTGGGTGTATCCCTTGCTAATGGAGTGGGAGTATCGAGCAGTGTTGTTGGATTTGAAGTTTGTTGAGCCCTAGCCCTGGTTGACCTCTTCACTAACTGCTCCTCTGATATGTCGTATTCTTCCTCAGAGCCACTTGACTCTTCAAAGGAGGATAGATCATCACGCAGTCTATGGTATGAAGGTTGATTGCGCTCAGGTGCTTGTTTCTTTGTTGGGACTTTCTTCGGTGTACCTCTTGAGTCATTGTACCTGTGGAAACATTGTTAGTATGGAAGATGAGATGGAAAAAAACATTTTTGGTCTCGTGCCCAGTGGTTCTGATGAGTGACTAAATGAGTTGTTGCCACTGGCAACGACTCGTGAGGTCGCTCATTGTCACAAACTGGACTTCCTTCATGTTGGGCCAGTGTACTTGAAGACTGGTCCCAACGAGTTGTTACCAAAGGCAACGAGTCATTAGGTCAGTCGTTAGGTACACTGCCTTAGTGATTAAATTTTTCCACTCAGGACGAGCTACACAACGAGTCATTTGGTGATCCAACGACTCGTGATGTAGCTCGTGCTCAAGATTTTCAGTTTACCCATACATTCTTCATCTTCTTCCTATTATTCAAATCCACAGACACAAAATCATCACATTCTTAAACCAACCCACGTGTATATACAATCAAAATTTAGTTGTTTAGATCTTCCTAGGGTTCATTATCATCAAGAGGCACAGATTGACACAAGTACAACATTACTCGAACTAAATTCAATTTCATTCAAAACATGGGTCCTCAAAATTCTTGTTTAAATGGGAAAGATTACTCACAATATGCTTGATCAAAGATGGAGTGCAACCGTGTGTGCGTGTGAATGAGTGGAAGTGCCGTGTCGAAGATTTTTCGATGGGGTTTGAGAGAAAAAAAGGATGAGGGAAATTCAAAGTTGTGGGTATTGGGTTTAATGGTAAAAATTTGGAAAAGGAAAAGAATCGGGTTTTAGGTGTTTTAAATTAAGAACTACCCCAATTCCAATCCTGGGTCAGGTCAGATGTCAATTAATTGAAATACCTGACGACTGACTAAACGAGTCATTAAGTGACGAGACGACTCATTTTGACCATTCGTTCTTTTACCTGAGTTCAACAAACTTACCTGGGACCTAACGAGTCAAGCAACGACTCATGGTGTCACCCAACGAGTCGTGTCCTGAGTCGTGGTCCTTGGACTAATGTAGCTTCAAGACGGGTCACCTAATGAATCGTTTGGTCTCCCAACGATTCGTTGAGTGAGCTGTTATCACCCTTTTCTTTTTAATTCTGCCACTGATCTAGTGTACATGACGGGGGACCTCACAATTCGTTTCTTAGAGAAATGAATCGTTAAGTCACTTGTTCCTCCCCTATTTTCTGCGTTCTCTTTACGATTTGACTGAACGAGTCGTCAGGTAAGAAAACGACTCGTTCTGTGAATTTTTGCACCAGAACAGAAGTTCCAGATTTTGGTTCCAACTTTAAATTTTCCATCTTAATCACCTTCACCCATCAGCAAATGTAAACACTACATATTTCTTACATTTACAACTTGGGTTGCCTCCCAAGAAGAGCTTGATTTAATGTTGCGGCACGACGTGGGTGTTTTGGCTACTCAGACTTCACCAAAACACCTCCATGGGTTGCCTCCCATGTAGCGCCTGATTTAACGTCGCGGCACGACGCAAGTCTCTTGACTACTAAGAATTCATCAAGTAATTCATCTCCATCCTCCAGCGCTGAGACTATGCTGATTCCCTTGGCTGTTTCATGGTCCGGCTAATGTTGAAGGTAACCCCTTCTTTGTTCAACTTGATTTTAACTGGCCTGCCTCCACATCTACTAGGGCCCTACCTATTGCAAGGAATGGTCGCCCCAAAATGATGGGGACCTCAGAATCGACTTCGCAGTCTAGAATCATGAAGTCTATTAGGAGTATAAATTTGTCCACCTTGACAAGCACATCAAATAAAATCCCCACCGTGTTTTTAACGGTTCTATCAACCATCAGTAGACGCATAGTAGTTGGTGTGGGGGTTCCCAAGCCTAACTTTTTGAATACTGCTAGCAGTATCAAATTTATGCTAGCTCCCAAGTCACAAAGCACCCTTGCAAACTCCACATCCCCAATGGTGCAAGATATAGTAAATGCACCTGGGTCTTCCTTCTTCTAAGCTGGGACCCGTTTATGGCATCGCAGTGGTGCAAATTATCGGCAGGTTTTAAACTTACGGTCCTTTTCCTGGTGACGAGGTCCTTCATGAATTTGGCATATCCAAGCATCTGCTCAAGTTCCTCAACTAATGGGATGTTCACCGACAACTGCTTAAGCATAGAGATAAACTTTTGGTACTTCCCATCTTCGACTTTCTTCTTCAAACGTTGTGGATATGGAGGAGGAGGTCTAGGGATCGATGTAAGTTTTTGTTGTGCCTCCTTCTCCTTCCCATGGGCAGCTCCTTGCTCCTTTGCATTACTTGGAGCAGTTTGCACATCTGAGTCCCCAACCAAAGTTGGGTTTTGCAAATCTGCTACACTATCATCATTCATCAAGACAGGCTTTTCTGACTCCTTAATTACAACTGGCCTCAGAAGATCAACTATGGCCTTCCTGCTCCTAGTAGTGACCGCCATGTAGTGACTGTCATTTTTCATATTTTGCACTATGTTGCTGGGAAGTGTGCCTTTCTGACTCTGATTCATTGCAACAGACATCTGACTCATCTGCTACTCAATCTGCCTGATCGCCACGACATGTTACTCCATCTTTTGATTTAAACCGGAAATATCAGCAGGGAGCTCCTTAAAGTGGCCATCTGTTGTCTCCATCTTCTTGTGTACTTTGGAGAGCATGTCCTCAACCTTTAAACCACTGGACTCTGGCTCACAGTTTATTAGGGGAACATACAAACTGCCTCTATCGTTTTTGAACTCCTCGTGCTTCTTCCAGTCTCCATTATCTCAGTATTGGCCCCGGTTGTAATTATTATCCTTGTAAAAGTTTCGACCTTGGTTCCCTTGACCTTGACGCCAAGTTTCTTGGTTAGAACCTTAAGTGTTGGTCCGGAAACCCTCCCTCTGATCATTCAAATTTTTATCTTCCTCTTCGGACTCAGATTCACATCCATCATTTCTCGGGGCCTTGCCCTGAGAACCCACAGCATTTACCTTGTCTGCTCTGACTCCCATCAAGTGCTTGGCAAGAAACCCTATGGTGGTCTTTATCTCTACAATATCTTGATCATGCTCTTCATATTTTCTCCTCTATTCTGCAGACATGACAACCGCATAAGAACCAGCCGGAATCTCCAACTCTCTAGTGTGCCAAGCTCGGTTGGTTTTGGTGATCCTGTCTAGCAGCTCTGCAGCCTCTGCATAAGTGTGACTCATAAAGGTTCCTCCGGAGACGGTATCAGCTACTGCCTTGGTGTTGGCATTTAGAGACCTATAAAAGATCTCCAACAATGTATCATCCAAAATCCTGTGATTAGGCACCCTTTTGAGCTTTTTGTTGAAATGCAGCCAGGTCTCGTGGAGTGCCTCAGAATTTAGCTGTCTGAAGTTATATATTTCATCTTTCAAATGCAATGCTTTGGATGGTGGGAAGAACCTTTCAAGAAAACCTCTCTTAAGCTCTCCCCAAGTAGTGATGGAATCATTCGGCAGCTCAGCCAACCACATCATTGCCTCACTCCCTAGTGAGAATTGAAATAACCTCAATCTGAATGCGCCCTGGCTCACCCCCGGTTATTTGTATGCCTTACATATACCCACGAAATTTGTTAAGTGAGCGTGGGCATCATCAGCTGCATGACCCGCGAATATTCCCTTCATATTGAGAAGTTGGATCATTGCACTGGTAATGTCAAACTTTTCCCCGCAGGAAAAGGAGGAAGGACTATAGCTCCAGTGGCATCGGCTTCATCTATATCAGCATCATCCTCCTCATCAAAATACCGATGTCTCTGGTGCTCTGGACCTCTATGTTGTCTAGATCGCTCTGCTTCTGCAGCTAGATGTTTCTTCAGCAACTCTTGCTAACTCACGATATCTAGCCCTAGCTTGCTCTTCAGCAAACATTCTCGCTATGGCTTGGTCCACGATTTCCTGCTCTTGGATGTTGTCCATTCTTCTCAGGTTTCTTAACGTCTACTCAAGTTCGTGATCAATTGGAACTAGGGGATTTCCTTGGATCCGAGTATCGGGCATGCACAAACCTAGACCTGTTAAGAAACCAAAACAACAACAAAAGAAAAATAAAAAATAAATAAGAACCAATAGTAAAGCAAGCACAACTAACAAAATCCTTATCCGTACTACCCGGCAACGGCACCAAAATTTGATGTCGCGCAAATTACACCTCGCAATTGAGATATAACCGGTTGATTGTCAAATATAGAACCCAACAAAGGTTGAGGTCAATCCCACAGGGAATATGGTAAGAACTTAAGTTAATGTGAATAGTTGTTACTATTGAGTTACTTATTTCAGAAGGGGGAAAGAAATAGAATAATAAACAAAAGTAAAACTACTGAATGCTTAGATCCAATTCGGTTTGTATTCAATTAACGACTTGACTAGGATTGTTCAAGCTATTATATGAGGGTTGATAGCCTCAAATCTCCGTTGTTAATCCCTTTTCCCATTCATTACCTCCTTGGTTCGGTAAGTAAGATTAAGGCAAGTCCTAACGTTTGCAACCGTCAAGAATCAATCAAAACGAAGGGAAAAACAGTACATGCATTAAACCCCGTTCAAGAATCACTAAGTATTTTACCTATGTGTGTTAATTCATCTTGGTTCCTACAACCCTAGTTATGGATTTAGCGACTCATGATTGTGTGATCACAATCACAAAATATTGAATAAATCATAATTGCAACTTACAAATTATCGTAGAATAAAAACCAAGTAGATTGAATAAAACTCCAAAGTTGATGAATAAATTCCAATGTTGTTTTTGATCCTCAAATTCAAGAACAAAATTGTAAACTTTGTTTCTTGACTCAAGAACAATCGTACAACACCAAAATCCTAGTTGAAAAATAATAATAATCGGCTTCTTCGAATAATCCTCCAAAAATAAACCTAAACTGTGCATCTGTAGTTCTAAGAAAACCTTTTCCTAACTAAAACTGGAAACCAGGTCGGCAGTGGCAACAAGCTTGGTGACGAATCATTGGGACCTCTGATGAGTCATGCCTTGCTTAAAGTAGTCGTCCTCAACATCATGCTCAGTTGTGGCAACAGGTAACCTAACGACTCGTCGGGCCTGGGCATGAGTTGTTAGGTCCCTCGTGGTCTAACTTCTTCACAATTCCAGTGCACCTTATGGTTGGTTCCAGTGATCTGCCAATGAGTCGTTTAGTCAACTAACGACTTGTTAAGTCTGTCGTCAACTCCACTGGCTACTTTGGCAATATTTCTTCATCAGTCTTCACGAATGACTTCATGAATCGTTACCAGGTGTAACGAGTCGTTCCCTCAACCCGTCCGGTACACTTTCTCAGCATCTTCAAACTTTATCTTTTGCCCAGGGCTTCAACAAGGAGTGGTTCCTCCTATCAATGACTCGTGAAGTGCCTGACAGTCACCCTTTCAGTTATTTTCAGCAGAAATTTTCCCAGTTCACGTACGAACCTATTTTCCTGCAAAATTAAGCACAAAACACATCATACCTATATAAACATACCCGGAATGTGCATAATTTCTTGGTTTTAAGCGTTGAAAGTGCAATAAAATCACAATACATCACTTACCACGAGTGATTCCACGAGTCATGTGGCCTGACCACGACATGTGGTCATGCCCGTGGTGACCCCTCCAGACCACACTCCTCTTTCCTTGACCATGAGTCACCCCATGACTCGTGGTCCCTCGTCATGGGTCACCTAACGACCCGTCTTGTGATCTGTTGCCGAATTTCAGTTTTTCTCTATTTCAACACCCGGATCTGATCTTTGGGCTTCTAGGGTATAACAATATCTCTCCCTTGGGAACATTCGTCCTCGAATGTTGGAAAACACATAAAAAAGAAGAGATATGCAATTATCATAATCCAATACTGATCATTTGAATTGAAAATTGACAGAATGACTACCTCCGATTCAAAATACACAGCTAAACTGAATTCAAGAATCATACATACATACACATACATAAAAGAAACTTGCGTGCATGAAGTGAACATGAAACAAAATGGAGCTTTAGGTTAAAACTGATACCTCAAGCTGTCACTGAGCTGGTAAAGAATAAATGTGGGTATCCAGCCATCATATCCGCTTCGGCCTCCCACATAGCTCCTTCAACATGTTGATTCCTCCATAACACTTTAATTGAAGCTAATTCCTTGTTCGTGAGCCTTCGAACCTATCAATCCAATATTTCCACCGGAACCTCCTCATAGCTAAGGTTGTCCTTCACCCAAACACTGTCCACCGAGAAATTAGAGCTCGGTCATCCAAACACTTCTTCAAAAGAGATTTGTGAAACACAGGATGCACAGAAGATAACTCGGAGGGAAACTCCAACTCGTATGCCACCTTATCAACCCGTCTAACTATCCGGTAGGGGCCAACATAAAGAGGGATAGGTTTCCTTTTATTTCCAAACCGCATCACTCCCTTCATGGGAGATACTTTCAAAAACACCCAGTCATCAACTTCAAATTCTAATTCTCTTCTTCTCACATCCGCATAGGACTTTTGATGACTTTGGAAAGTTTTCAACCTATCTCTTATCAACTGAACCTTCTCCATTGCCTCATGAACCGAGTTTGTCCCTATTATTACCGCCTCACCAACCTCAAACCATCCGATGGGAGACCTACATCTTTGCCCGTAAAGAGCCTCGAATGGTGCCATCTGAATACTAGAGTGATAGTTGTTATTGTAGGCAAACTCGATTAGGAGCAGGTGATCATCCCAACCACCTCTAAAGTCAATCACACATGCCCTCAAGCGCTTGACCATCCGTTTGCGGGTGAACTACTGTGCTGAGTTTCGCATGAGTACCAAGACCTTTTTGGAACGACCTCCAAAATTGAGAGGTAAATTGAGTACCTCGATTTGAAATTATGGATAAGGGCACCCAGGCAATTGTACCAACTCCCGGATATACAGTTTTCCATAATCCTCCGTCGAATCCATGGTTTTAACTGGTAGAAAATGCACAACCTTGGCCAACCTGTCTACCAAAACCCAAATAGAATCATAGTGTTGTTGAGTATGAGGTAGACCTATTATGAAATCCATGTTAATCTCTTCCCACTTCCAAGTGGGGATGCTAATATCCTGAAGTACTCCTCCTGGCCTTTGATGCTCAACCTTTACTTGCTGACAGTTCGGGCACTTGGCTATGAATTCTGCAATATCCTTCTTCATGCCATTACACCAATAAATCTCCCCTAAATCACGATACATCTTAGTGGTACACGGATGGATACAATACCTGGATCCATGAGCCTCGTGCAACATCCGACTCCTTAAATCATCGACATCCGGAACACATAGGTGACCTTGGTACCGAAGCACACCATCTCCCCCTTGGGAGAAGACCTCCACCTTCTGACTCCGAATGGCTTTTTTCAGCTTTACCACAATTGGGTCCTCATTTTGTCTAGCCTTCACTTCAGTCACCAAGGACGATTCTGATCCGTTCTGCACAATGTCACCACCATCGGTCGAGTCAACCAACCTAACTCCCAACCTTGCAAGTCGATGGACATCCTTCACCATCTCCTTTTTCCCCTTATCCACATGGGACACATTGCTCATGGAGAGCCTACTAAGTGCGTCTGCCACCATATTAGCCTTTACCAGATGGTAAAGGACACTCATATCATAGTCCTTGAGTAGCTCCAACCACCTCCTTTGCCAAAGATTGAGATCTTTCTGCGTGAACACATATTGTAAGCTCTTGTGGTCCGTAAATACATCCATGTGGACCCAATAAAAATAGTGTCGCCATATCTTCAATGCGAACACCACCGCGGCCAATTCAAGATCATGGGTCGGGTAATTCTTCTCATGAACTTTCAACTGTCTAGAGGTATATGTTATCACTTTCCCATGTTGCATCAACACACACCCAAGTCTGATCCTTAAAGCATCAGAAAACAAAAAAAAAACTCATCGGTACCCTCGGGTAGGGTTAACACCGGTTCGGAAGTGAGTCGGGTCTTCAACTCTTGGAAGCTTTTCTCACAAGCCTCCAACCATTAGAATTTCACCTTTTTCTGCATCAATTTGGTCAAAGGTGCTTCAATGGATCAGAAACCCTCAGCAAACCTCCGATAGTAGCCAGCTAAACCCAAGAAACTCTGAATATCTAAAGGATTCACCGATCTGGGCCAATTCTTCACCGCGTCGATTTTTTGAGAATCTACCTTTATGCCCTCACTCGATACCACATGGCCCAAGAATGCTACTGAGTTAAACCAAAACCCTCACTCGCTGAACTTGGCATACAATTGGCAATCCGTGAGAGTCTGAAGCACTACTCTTAAATGAGCGGCATGCTCCTCCTCGCTTGGAGAGTATATAAGGATGTCATCAATGAACACGATCATGAACATGTCTAGGTATTGCTTGAACACCCTGTTCATCAAGTACATGAAAGTTGTAGGAGCATTCGTTAGTCCAAAAGACATAACTACAAACTCATAACGGCCATACCGCATCCCGAAGGCTGTCTTCGGGATATCACTCTCCCGAACTCTGAGCTGATGATACTCGGACTTGAGATCTACCTTTGAGAAACACTTGGAACCCTGAAGCTGGTCAAAAAAATAATCGATCCTGGGTAAAAGATACCTGTTCTTGACAGTGACTTTTTTCAATTGTCCATAGTCAATACACATGTGAAGAGAACAATCCTTCTTTCAAACAAAGAGAACCGGTGCACCCCATGGGGACTTGCTTGGTCTAATTAAACACTTATCTAACAAGTTCGTCAACTGCTCTTTCAACTCTTTTAGCTCGGTTGGAGCCATTCTGTAGGTGGGGAATAAATATAGGTTGCGTGTTGGGAAGAAGGTCAAAACCAAAGTCAATCTCCCGCTCGGGAGGAACACCTGGCAAATCATCAGGAAAGACCTCTGGATACTCACGTACTACTGGAACTAACTAGATAGTTGGGGTCTCGGACTCAACATCCTTAACCCTAACTAAATGATACACGCAACCCTTAGAAATCATCTTTCTGGCCGTAAGGTAGGAAATGAAACGACCTACAGGCACAACTGAGCTACCCTTCCATTCTAAGACTGGTTCACCCAGAAATCTGAACTCTACAGCTCAAGTTCTACAATTAACTAAAGCATAACATGCAAATAACCAATCCTTACCGAGAATAACATCAAAATCGGTCATGGCTAACTCGATCAAATATGCTGGGGTGACCTTATGAAGGACTGAGACTGGGCAATTTCTATACACCCGTCTAGCCAAGACTGAGTCACCTACTGGAGTAGAAACTGAAAAGGGTTCTAATAAGACTTCAGGACTAACTCCAAAACTATTGGCCACATAAGGTGTCACAAAAAACAAGATAGCCTCGGATCTAGCAAAGCATAAAAATCAATATGGAAAACACGCAACATACCAATGACCACATATGGGGAGACCTCCTTCTCCTAACGAGATGCTAAAGCATAGAATCTATTCTGGCGCTGACCGCTAGCTATGCTAGTAGATGCCCCCTGATGTGTTGTGCATGCATGAGGGACTGCTGAACTAGAAGCCGGGCCTCGGCCCCCAACCTAATCCTGTCTCACTGCTGGACAATCTCTAAGCATGTATCTGGGTTATCCACACCTGATACAAGCACCTGAACCTTCCAAGCACTGGTCTGTGTGCCCCCGACCACATATATGACAAGATGGGATACTAGAATTTGTGGGTCTACTGCTCTGACCCCTCGATCTTGATGCTCACCTCTCTAATCATGTCTTGGCTTGGATGGCATACTCAATGCTGATGATGCTGGGCTGATGATCTCTGGTGGATCTGCTGTCAGTGCCCACCACCGAACCTCTGCTCAGAGAATCTGTGGTCCTCGGTCCTGGCCCTCTGGCCCTCTCTCTTTCAAATGCGCCGCCTCCATCTGTTGAGCGTACAACACTATCCGTGGGAATTCCATACCCTGATGGAGCATAGAGGTCCTACAATCCTTGTCCAAGTAGCCCGCTACTCCATGGAAGAATCTACTCACCCGCATCCTCTGATCGGCTACTAACTATGGGGAATATTTTGATAAGCGAGTGAACAAGGGCATACTCTTGTACAGTCATTCTCCCTTGCTTCAAATTAATGAACTCAGCTTTCTTCAGCTCCCTCATCTCACGAGGGAAGAACTGGTCTAGAAATGCAACATGGAACTCTTCCCAAGTGACCGAACCTGCTCCTGCGACCCTGTTATCCTTCCATTAGCGAAACTAGATATGCATGACTCCTTTTAGCTGATAAGAGGCCAACTTGGTGCACTCAACCCCATTCACCCCCATGACTTGGGTGATCTTGACAATCTTATCTACGAACTCATGTGGGTCCTCATCCACCTTGGACCCAAGGAACTCTGGCGGGTTCATCCTCAAGAAGCCTCTGACTCGAATCGCCGTTGTGTTGCCATTTTGGTGGAACATGCACAACGGCCTGCTGATTGACCTGATCAGTCAAGGCCTAGTAAGAATCTGAATAGCGGCCCAAAACTCAGCATGGGCAGCTGGCTCCGGTGCCTGGGGCTCCTGAACTAGTGGGGCTTGCTGATGCCCATGACCAGTACCATCCTTGTGGCCTTCTCCATCTCCATTCATCCTTCGAGGAGCCATGATTCTGCAATCGCGAATAGCATGAATTAGAAGGATAGAAAAGACTTTTCATCGCACGACATAGATCATGAAAGAAGGAAATATTTACTAAATGTCTCGTAGCTTCTTCATCATAAGTGTGGTGCGCTTCATACCCGTGAAAAAAGACTCTACTTAACATGGCTTTTAGACACCATAGGACACTTCAAACCTATTGCTCTGATACCAAATTTGTCACGACCCAAATGGAGGCCCAGATCGTAACACGAGATAAGGAGCCTTAAGAGACCCCAAGTCGACCCATCGCATAAACATATATCTAATTCAATCAATAAACTGAATAATCAACAATACAATCATAGCGAAAGTCTAACTTGAATATAACATCAGAATATGAAATCCGAAGCTAAATACATACATAGTTATAAATAGCCTCGAAACATGATGAGTTGATGGGACAAGACCCTAACTAACTCAACAAGCTGAAACTGAAATACATAAAGAAATAGTCTAGTCCTCGGAAGATGAGGACTCGCCAATAAAGCAAATGCTAACTCCGATTATCTGACTAAGAGTGGAGCTAAAGCTGAGAGTCGGGTCCTATATCATGAAATGATACAACATAGGAAGTATGCGGTCAGTATGTGGAATGTACCGAGTATGCAAGGTAAGTAAAATTGCTAAAGTAAATAAAATCATTTACAGACAATGCATAATGTAAGTGTAAACGTAAGAATCTGAGAGTAGGGCTTGCATGCATCCTATATGAAATCATGATCTCTTCATAAACTAACATAACATAACTTCATAACATCATAACTAAATCGATTGACACAAAGCTGAATTCTAACATTTGTAAGTAAAGTTGAACATTGAGTCAAACCTTCTTTAGAACATGCATTTACATAAATCTCATAAGTAATGAACATGCATATTTGAAATCATGAGGAACAATGGGAGACTCGTCTTTTAACCGATATACCATGATAGAGCTTACGTGGTCCCGACTATTACACTCAAGTGGGTAGAGCCGTCCAAAGTCTTGCCAGGGCTAAGGAGGCTACCATGATATCGATATCAAGATGAAGGCCCATTCGAGCAAGGGAATCTCACAAGGGAGGTCCCAAATCATATAATATAGTATAAACCTACGTTGGCGCGTAGTTTTGAGGCATAGGGTGATCGACCCATAGCCTACTCGGTTCTAGACCATACTCCTAAAAACATGCATATTCTATACATCATTTATAATGAAGCACAACATCGTCTATTGATGAAGTTCAATGATCAAATACATCTCAAGTATGAATTCATGCATATGAGAAGCTTTTAGTTCAAAACATACCACAAGCTAAAAACATATTGGGAGCCTTTGCTCCAAAACCATGTGGTAAGCTATGCTAGGAAGACTTAACTCAAAACATGCCACAAGTTAAGAATATAAAATTGGGAGTCTTCACTCCAAAATAATGTGGTAAGCTCAATTCGGGAAAATCATCACTTATACTCAACATGTCTTGCCCAAAACTTTATCATAATAGACAAATGCTAAATTCTTATAAAAAATATAAATCATAACATGGGTATCTTTAAAACATGTTTTTCCTCATAATATCTCATCCTCACTTATTCATTACAAATCTCTCTTTTTATGAACATCTCATTAATGGGCTTTTCAATTACAAAACTAGAATCATGAATTTGAGTTGCAAAACATTATAAAAATTGCCCATGCTTTGTAATTCGATAATAGAATTATAATCAATTCATACCCATGTGTAGAAATAGATAATTCATCCATTTGGGTGAAAACCCTATAGATACATCATAGAGTTTCATACTTTGTAGAGAAGGATTGGGAATGGGTGTGGAATAAATCTCCCATTCATGACCATACATACCTGTTGGAGGCTAATCTTACTCTCCCTTGAATGCCCAAAACAAAATTGAAGGAGAAAACCTTGAATCACCCTTGATCACCACTCTATCACTCTTCTATTCTTTTACATTCATAATGAAGACTTTAGGATAGTTTTCCCCTCTTAAACCCACCTTTCATAGCCTAAAATGACGTAGTTTAGGACCCTAGAGCATAGGAATTATGAAAAGACCGTTACTTAAATCGCAGGGTTTTACTGACTGTTAGTCCCCATGAGGGACTGGACGACTCATCCCCAGATTCCACGTCTCTTGGACTTAAACCGCCAAGTACACTGCCGAAATCCATCAAGGAACCCCATGAGGGATCCCACAAATTGTGGGGCTGACCACAACTCGTGGTTTCCACCCGTGATCCCCATTGCCCATGATTTCCTTGCCACACCTACAGTCCAAACCACGAGTGACTCCACGAGTCATGTGGCCTGACCATGACTCATGGTTATTCCTTTGGTGACCCCTCCAGACCACACTTCTCTTTCCTTGACTACAAGTCACCCCACGACTCGTGATCCCTCCTCACGGGTCACCTAATGACTCGTCCTGTGATTTGGTGCCGAATTTCAGTTTTTATCCATTTCAACTCTCGGGTCTGATCTTTGGGCTTTCGGGTATAACAAGCCCAAATGACTCAGATGCAGTAACAGGAGCGCAGATGTATCAGACACAGTTGCAAAATCCCAGAAGGATCGAAAATAGTCTTAGAGATTGAGTATGGAGTTACAACTTTCCTACGGGGCTACAGCAAAATAGATAGGAGTTATAGTTTGTTTGCACTTGTCGGGGCTTATGGGGGCCTAGGTAGGTTGTCTCTGTATTTCTTGCAGCTTCCAGGCTTATGGGGGCCAGGTTAGGTTCTTGTTTGTGTACTATCTTGCTAGATATAGTTTATGAATGTATAGTCATTCAGCTTAAGTCCCTATTTGCATAATTGGTTACTAGATGTAGGCTATGGTTGTGATATCATACAGGTTAACTTTTGGTTCTTACTGCTGATTACTTTCCTTTCGTTATCAGCTTTCATTTAGTTATTATTGTTACTGACTTACATATTCGATACATATTATACTGACGATCACGCATGGGGGCGCTGCATACTTGCCTAAAGGTTTAAATAGACAGGTTTCAAGACTTTCTTAGTAGCTATTCAGAGTCAGCAGATCGATCATCTCTTTTCCTTCAAAGTTTCCAGATAGTGGAGGTTTTCCTATTTTTCATTATATAGTTTTTGGGTAGGCCGGGTCTTGTCCCGACTAATATTTTACTCTTATAGGCTTGCAGTTTACAGTTAGAGTTAGTGGTACGTTGTTAGCCGCGTGGGGCCTATATGTGTTGTGATTTGAGTGTTAGCCGCATGGGGCCTAGTTATAATACATGTTAGACAACATTGTGGTCTTGTCGGCCCGCATAGGATGATATTGTTATTGCATCTATTGAGTTAGCTATTTTTGCGCAGGTTTATATTTAGGCCTTGTTGGCCCGAGGCTACATATATAGCCTAGATATAGCCGTTAATTTTCTTGCTATGTGTTGCTGGCATGCCCCAGAAATATATGTGTCCATCCAGGTCAGCTCAGAGTCTATTGTGGCATTAGGTGCTAATTACGCCTCCCAAGATGGCTCATGACAGAAAATAACCTAAAAATTATTTATACAAATAATTGAAACCTTCTCCTAAGTATATAGGGAAACTACCAAAAACTGTTTCCACCTTCACATACGACCCATAACAAGATTGTATGGGTCATACCTTGACTCTTACATTGGTTGGATCCTACTAAATCTGGCTAAGTCTTGACTTATGGTACGATTCATACCAAGAACCTACGAGTTGTACAATCTTCCCTTGGCTTGAACTTGCACTTTCTGACATTCTCTGTTAACTTTAACGAATGGCTTGGTACGACTCGTACCTCAGTTCCACGATCCGTGACTCCTTCTCGTACCTTGAGTTCCGCCAATCTTTTCATTTTCTAGGCTTTTCCATGATTCCTTGGTATGGGTCTTAGGTAGGTCTCATGACTCATGGTAGGTACTCATACCAAGATACTTGGCCTGTGCAAAACCTTCTGAAATTTACTACAACAACTATGGTACAACTCGTACCAATAAGTCGTAAGTTGCCTTGGCCTCATGCTTCGGTCCTGGACCTTTCCACGACTCTCAGTACGGCTCATACCAGTATGGTACGACTCATACTGAGATCCATACTTAGCCACTTTTTTGCATTTATCTCTATCTTTTGCACAATTCAGCTCCAATATCTATTTTTCCTGAAAACAAAGTAAAAGTGCCTCATATTCATATAAAAACACCTATATCCATGCTTATTTCTCAGTTTTAAACATAGAAAGTGCTGTAAACTGACAGCACATCAAGTACAACCATGTTCACTTGTTTAGATTCTAATTCACACGTCTAATGGTCCCAACAGTAGCCAAAATTACGAGGTGTTACAATATCTTCCACTTGGGATCATTCATCTTCAAATGATGGTCATGGGCATGAATAAAATCTAACTATGGAATTTCCCAAAAATTTTGGCAGAGTTTTCTTTATAAATAGGACTATCCTAAATTCTCAAAATGTGACAGCTAACCAAAAATATTTTCGTAATCCTCACAGGGCATCAAAAGTGCTTAAACATGAAGGAATACATAAGAAGCATAAACATAGTCATTTCTCAATGTTTATCTTTCCTTTCATTCATTATCATAACTCATCATTCTTGCTAGGAATTTCATTACCTTTTAAAAGAAAGACATTATAGGCATGAGTCATACAAGACATGTAGATTTTTTCATGGACGCAACATAACATTGGACATGAATTCATAGAGTCTAGCATAATTTCATTTAAACTTAAGGGAATAACATAATGTAGAGTTTGAACCTTCACAGAGCGCAAGCATAGACATGAGACATGGAGTCATAAAGTTCATATGGTGAGATAGGATCATTACCTCCCACATCTTCTTCTCATTCGAGGAACAAGTGAGGATATTTAGCCTTCATGTCATTTTCTACTTCCCTGGTAGACTCTTCAACGTTGTGGTTTCTCCATAGTACATTCACAAATGCCACTTCTTTGGTTCTTAATTTACGAATTTGGTGATCAAGAATGGCCACAAGAGTTTCTTCATAAGTCATACCTTCTTTAACAGTGATATTCTCAATAGGGACCACAAGGGATGGATCCCCCACACATTTCTTCACCATAGAAGCATGGAATACTAGATGCACTGATACCAGCTCTGTAGGCATTTCCAGCTCATAGGCTACCAGCCCAATCCTTTGCAATATCTTATATGGATCAATATATCTAGGACTAAGCTTTCCTTTCTTTCCAAAGTGCATAACGCCCTTCATAGGTGAAACTTTCAAGAATACCCAATTGTCCATATTAAATTCTATATCTATGCGTCGCACATCTGAAAAGGATTTTTGACGGCTTTGGGCAGTTTGTAGCCGTTCCATAGCCTGATGGACCAAGTCTGGTTCCAATAGTTTTTTCTTCACCTACCTTAAACCAACCAATAGGTGATCTGCATCTTTGCGCATAAAAAGCCTCATATGGTGCCATCTTAATACTAGATTAGTAACTATTATTATATGCAAACTCAACCAATGGTAGGTGATCATCCCAACTTCCTTTAAAATCCAAGGCCTATGCTCTCAACATATCTTCGAGTGTCTAAATGGTGCACTTGGCCTGTACGTTTGTTTGCTGGTGAAAAGCAACGCTAGGGTTCACACATGCAAACAATCCTTTCTAGAAAGACTTCCAAAAGTGGGCTATGAACCTCACCGCTATCGGAGATGATGGACACTAGGGTCGCATGCAGCCTAAAAATCTCTCGAATATATAGCATGGAATAATCCTCTGTGGAATCTGTTGTCTTGAAAGGAAAAAAGTGTGCTGACTTGGTAAGCCAGTCAACAATCACCCAAATTGAGTCATGTTTTCAAAAGAAGCGAGGTAAACCTATTATAAAGTCCATGTCAATCATTTCCCATTTCCATACGGGAAATTCAATTATGTTAGGACACTTGACCTCTGGTGCTCAACCTTATCATGTTGGCAATTTGGACATTTAGCCATGCAGTCTGCTATGTTCTTCTTCATATCACTACACCAATAAATCTCTTTTAGATCATGTTACATCTTTGTTGAGCCTAGGAGGATAAAATACCTAGAGTTGTGTGCTTCAGCCATGACTTTTTCACGTAGATTATCCACCTTTGGAACACATAATCTTCCTTGATACTTTAAAGTACCATCTCCCCCTAACTCGAAAGCCATAGACTTTTTCTTGGGAATTCACTCTTTCAACTTGAGCAAGGTCAAATCTTCGTATTACTTCCCCTTCACTTCTACTACTAGGGATAATTCTTTCCTATTATGAACAACCACATTGCCATCCTCAGAGTCTAACAAACAGACCCCTAGGCTAGCCAATATGTGAACATCTCTAGGCAATTCTCTTCTGCCTTCCTCAATATGAGTCAGGCTTCCCATGGACAGTCGGCTAAGAGCATCAATTACCTCATTAGCATTCCCTAGATGATAGAGGATCTCAACATCATAGTCCTTAAGCAATTCAAGACATCTTCTCTATCTAAGGTTCAACTCTTTCTTTTTGAAAATGTATTGAAGACTTTTATGGTCTGTGAAGATATCCACATGAACTCTATACAAATAGTGACTCCACATCTTAAGCGCAAACACTACAGTAGACAATTCCAAATAATATGTGGGATAGTTCTTCTCATAGATATTTAGCAGCCTAGAATCATAGGATACAACCTTCCGATGAACCATCAAAACACAACCAAGACCAATCCTTGAAGAATCATAATAAACCATGAACCTATCAGTTCCCTCTGGTAAAGTTAGGACTGGAGCGGTTTGGTCTTTAATTCTTTGAAACTCTTTTCGCATGCATCTGAACTTTGGAACTTTGTCTTTTTCTTTGTCAATTTGGTCAATGGGGAAGATATGGATGGGAACCCCTCTATAAATCACCTGTAATAGCCTTTTAAACCCAAAAATCTCCTGATCTCCGTATGAGTTATGGGTCTAGGCTAATTCTTTACCGCTTCTATCTTCTGGGAATCAACCCTGATACCTTCACCAGATACTATATGGCCTAGGAATGCCACTGAGTTCAACCAATACTCACACTTTGAAAACTTTGAATATAGCTAATGATCTCTAAGAGTTTGCAGTACTAACCTGAGATAGTCTGCATATTCAACCTCGTTTCGAGAGTACACTAATAAATTGTCAATAAGGACAATGACAAATACCAATGCATCCTTGCCCACATAGTGGAAACCATCTCCAGAGCATACCGTGATAGTTGTGTGCCTTGTCCTAGTAAATAGTTAATCGAATATGTTAAAGGCTTGGTATGTAGCCAAGTTTAAATAATATAAGAAATAATTTATGAAGCCTTTAACATACTGGATTAACTATTTACTATGACAAGGCACCCGACATACTTCTAAATCAACATCTAATAATTATGGATAAAAGACTAAGCCCAAAATAAATGGGGCTCAACAAGAGCTGAAAAAAGTGGTACCCTACCGAGTAGCTCGATCGTCGGTATGAGTGATAAAGCTTAAACCACACCTCTTACTGAAGTGAGAAGCGGACATTGTCAATAAAGAACTCAACTAGAGGTTGCATTGATCCCACAGGGAATAGGGAGACTGGATTATAGTTGGTAACTGAACTTGAAAGGTAGTTACTTCAAAATAGGGGGATTCTAAAGAAAATCAATCATAAAAGAAAATATTAAAATTCTAATTTTAGGTCAATATCAAAGGATAACTAGGGTTTTTGTTCCCCATGGGTTCATAACTACTTCAAGTATACACTCGTGATTATCACGAATACTTACTTATAGAACTGATAACTTAGGTTAATTCAAACGACTGACCAGTCCCTATTGAATGACTATACTCAATCACTCGACCAAGTCTCATGAGCGGTTTCAAACTATCCTTTATCACTAAGTTTCAGATTTAACTATCCGACAACCACAGCTCAAGTTAATACAATGATTATCAAAATCAAGGCTCTGTTGTAATTCTCTTTTCCTAATCTCTACCTCTTGGACCAAAGAAAGTAAAGAATTCAGGCACTTCCTAACGTTGCGCACTGTTATGAAACATTTAAGCATGAAGAGAATACAATATAAGTGTTTGTATTGGTTTTAAGATCACTTTGTGTAACCCTAGCTTGTTAATTACCATGGTTCCCACAACCCTAGCTATGGAGGTTTTAGCCTCTCATAGTTGCAAGGTTGTGATTTGCCTTCATGATTAAGAATAAAAATGAACACTTACAATAATGATTGAGAAAAACACTTCCTTCAATTACTCCACAAAATCTTGAAAAACAAGTAGCAAGAATAAGATGAATTCAAGAAAAGGTTTATCACAAGTTGAATCAACTCAATCCTCTCTTTCTCTTACTTGTTTCCCTTGTCTATCGTTATCTGATTGTCTACAGAAAAATAAAACCTAAAACGTATTTATACAGATACATGAATCCTTTTCCTAAGCCAAAGGGTGAATTTCCATATCTATCGCCGCTACTGCCACGACTCGACATATGATCTGTAGCATTCTCCTATAATTCGTAGCTTCCTCTCGTACAATCTCAGTTGGCTAAATTCTAGCTAAGTGTTGGATCTGGGTACGACTTGTACCATCAACTCACGACTCGTACTGAGCTCCCATACTTTGAATCAGAGATTTTTGAAGTTTTTCTGAAGTTCATCACGACCAGAATGGTACGACTCGTACCTTCATCTTACGGGTTGTAGCAGGAGTCAGACTCAGATGCAATTCTTCTGGATTTCATCACGACTCGTACAGGCTTGCTACAAATCGTTCTGGGACTCATGGGTCACATCTGCTCAACCTTAACTTTCAGCAACTTCTCACGGCCACCAGTACGACTCGTAGGTCCTTCCTACGATCCGTACTGTGGTCTGCACTTTTTTCCGATTTTGCACTTTTAAGCTATCTTTTTCAATTTCCAGTTCCAACACCTGTTTATCTTGTAAAAAAAGGAAAAGTACCTCATATCAACATAAATACACCTAATTCCATGCTATTTTCTTAGTTTTGAGCGTCAAATGTGTTGTAAACCCACAACACATCAATGAGTACCTCAATCTGCATTATAAAACATTGCAGCATCACTGGCCAAATGGATGTAATTACATAGATCGTACTCTATGTAAAGCGGATGAAAGAAACATAACATAGCTAAACAATATAAAAGGGAAACCAAAATAAAGACATAGCATAAAGAAAATCAAGGATATAAAACAAATTAGTAGATAGACCCTCTAAAAATCATGTTTGCATCATCATTCCTTAAATTTGTTACGGGAGGTTCTTTTCTTAAAAAATATAAACCACCATATAAACATGGAGTCTGATCTCTACCTGATCAGCTAAGCCATCTCATACCTTGCTGAGGTATGAGACATACATATTATAGTGGTAGCAAGGATCCATAACTTTAACACCCTAGAAATCCCTGGGACTAGACTTCAGACATAAAATGTGATCATGTAGAAACCTAGGAAAAAGGCCTCAATACGAGTCACAGTATGACTCGTAGGACAGTGGTATGAGTAGTACCAGGACTCGTAGAAGAAGGGTCAATAAAAATAGTATGGGTGGCTAGGAGAAACCATGATTGTATGTCATAATTCGTACCATCATAGTATAGATTGTACTAACCAATCATGGAAAAGTTCAGAGAAGAGGTCAGGAATTCTGGGAAAAACCACGAGCCAAGGTATGACTCGTGGTAGGCTGGTACGGATCATACCATCTAGTCATTAGTTGAGTTTCAAAGAAATGTTCAAAAGGCTTTGAGGAAGTTACAAATTGTAGTAAGACCCATAGTATGATCTCACAGATCATGGTAGACTTCCGTGGAAAACTTCAGAGAATGGTGTTGAGCAGGGACCCTAACCATGGATGTCAGTATGGATCGTATGATCCCGGTACAACTCATAGGTTGAGTCGTACCACACGACGGACAAAATTCTAATAACAGTTTCCAGGGGCATTTTTGTAAAACCTTAAGATCCTAACTCCTAAACTATGTTTTATTAGGAATATTTAGAAGGGTATTTAGGGGATTAAACGACCCTCTCTCCTTATTCTATCAAAAACACATAGAGAACCTAGACAGCTAGTTCCAAGCAAGAGCTAGGGCATCCATCTTTCCTCAGACCTTCCAAGCTAAGTCTCAAGGATCATACTTCAGGTATGTGGGACTTCAACAAGGGTTTTCTTTCCCCCTTGTGTCCCAAACTATTTTTAGAAATCCTTCTAAATTCTAGCCCTGTAGACACTTGAGGCTAGCATTTTCAATTAGTTAAAAAATTCGTTCAACCTTATTAAATCTCTAAGTTTGTATGGTCAATCCTAGTTGAAGTTCATGTATTAGTTTTATTCTTATAGATTTATACCTTAACCTTGAACCTTATTATGATATTTGAATAAAACTTGGATGATTTAGAACTTAAATATGAATGCTATATTGTTATGATATTTTAACTCAAATTATGAATGTTGGTACAAATATATGAACAGAAAGTTAATGCTTTAGTATGTTGAGTCTCAGAACATCAGTTAGTACTCAGTATTCTCCGGAAATGTCAGCTGATCAGTTTGACTTTTATCAGTCTTTTGAGAAACTTAATAAACTCAGTAGTATTAGTTTATCAACTTGTTAGTCGTTCTTTAGACTATTACGACACTTTCAGATAAAGCAGCTCTGACAAGTCATAGAACATAGTTTCTTTTAGGTCCTTAGACACTCATAACACCTCCAGATAAGTGGTTCTCACTTAGTCTTAGAACATCATTTTCAAGCTATCAGCACAGTTAGACACATTTAGGATACCCAGTGGGAGTAGTACTTTGTACGGAGCTGGCTGGGTTCAGCACGCGCAGGTTCCTAACACTACGTTGCCACCGTAATTAGCTCGAATGAGCCCAGATAACAATCACTCAATTCAGCCATTATACCCTGGCAACATACGGCGAGCCTTTTTCGATGAGGGGTATACATCAGACTCCATGTTTAGCTCACATGGAACATGTTAGTTATAGTATCTCTCATAGTACAGTTCAATACAGTACAATCATGATTCTTACTTCAGTTTAGATCTTCAAATTTTAGACTATTTTTTCAGTATTACAATCAGCTTATTATTACTCGATATATGTGTGTTTTAGTTCCTTCCGCATACTCAGTGCATTCAAAGTACTGATTTCATGCTTTTATGTGCTATATCATTTTACAATATAGGCTCAAGTACCTAGCCTCAGCACCACAACTAGTCTCTCAACGATTTCCCCAGCAGCTTTAGTGGTGAGTCCTTATTCGTCGAGGGCTAAAGTTTCATTTTCAATTGTATTTCTTTGTTTAGTTTCAGACATTTGAATTAGATGGGGATTTGTCCCTGCGACTCATCTGTTCATTTTGAAGGCTTTCAGACAATATTTATAGATTCAGCTTAAATTTTCAAAGTTTGTTTAGATTTTATTATTATTCAGTGTTCATTTATTTCTTTAGTCAGCTTTCGCTTTATTATTATTACTTTTAGCAGATCAGTCTTATTAGAAGTATGCTTTACCATGGGTTTTCTTGGGGTCACTTGTGATCCTATGTACCGTGTTGCCTCTAGGGTGTGAACTCGTGTCATGGCAAACTTGGTATTAGAGCAACAGGTTTAGAGTGTCCTAGGATGTCTAAATGCCTCATAAAGTAAGTCCTTTTCATAGGTGTAAAGTGCGCCACACTTATGAGGGGGAGGCTACGAGTCGTTTTTAGGAAAAATTCCCTTTATTTATGATTCTTATCGTGCGTGGAGTTTTAGACTCTAATACATCCTCCTAACTTATGCTCTATTCCTTTTCAGCTATGATTCCTACTAAAAGAGGAAAAGGAAGGAGGATCGAAAATACTAACTAGCCGACCCCACCAGCTCCAGCAGCCCCTCAAGATGATCAGGTGTCACATGTAGAGTGTTGTAATACCCCGGAAGTGCCTAAGACTAGACTCAGGATTTGAAATAAAAAGTAGCAGAAAATCTGAAAATTTTTCTCAGAACAACTCGTTCTATGGGTCGTTGGTGTCCTAACGACCCGTTAGAGGTGCTCATGGTGAGAATCTGTAGAGTAGGCTGGGAAGTAACGGATCTCAGGACGACCCATAAGTTGAAGTAACAGATCATTGGAATGAGTCGTTAGGAGGATGGTCTTTGACAAAGAAGGCTGGCACGAGTCATGGGACGACTTGTTGTTTGGAACAACGAGTCATTGTAAGTGTCCGTTGGGAGGAATTCTAGGATAGGAGCAGTGGTGACAATGGTTGGCAACGAAGAGTCGTTGGAGCTTGTAACGACTCATCCTGTTCGGTCTTGGTAGGAGACCTAAGACAGGAAATAGGGATGATACAACAAGAGAAACAACGACTCGTGGAAGCGTGTAACGACCCGTTGGATCAGTCGTGGTCATTGGCAGTGCAGATTTTCCAAATTTTTCATTAAGGGTATTTTCATCATCCCTAAGCCCTAAGGTCCTAAAGTATGTCATTTTAAGCTCTGTTAGTAGGGTTTTAAGGGGGTATAAACAAATTCTAAGTATCCACACTCCATGCATGTAACCTAGAGCGTTCCTTGAAGATCAAGTTTGAGGAAATTCATCAAAATTCTCTCCAATCTCCTTTGGGCTTTCTAGTGGGAGTGTGAAATTGATTTACCCAGGAATGTGAGGCTATGTATGAGAGTCCCTTTCATTCTCATGACCTAGATTCTTCTCAATTCTATGAATTTAAATTCTAGATTCAAATTTCATGATCTTATGGGGTTTATTCTAATTCTAGTGAAATTCTCTATGATCTATCTATGGGTCTATTCCCTTCATGTATCAAAGTATGTTTTATGATCTTTGGATAGATTTTGTAATTATTTTGATTATTAATTTATAATTTTCAAGTTCTAATTAAATTATGCTCAATTATGCAATCTTCGTGAAAAGCCAAGTTATGACTCCATTATGATTTTGATCTTGTCAAGTTTATGATTTATGATATGATTCCTCTCAATTACTCATCATGGATTTATTAATATCAAGTATATACATGTTTTACAAGTATGCATGGATTTCATAAATTATGGATTTATGACTCTTGGCCGATTCACGGACCCATATTCATGGATAATCATGTGTTTCAAGTGAAATCCATCATGTTATTATTTATTTGTCCATGAACTTCATGAATGATTTTACAATTATGATATGAGCCTCATGTGCATGTTTTTAGGAGTAGTGTCTAGCACCGAGTAGACCCGGCTTCAAAGAAAAACCCCGTGATCTTAGAACTACGTGCCACTGTAGGTATATGTATATATTTATTATTGTATCCCTATGATATCTCCACGCATGAACGTCCCCCTACCTTGAAAGTTAGGGACGATCCTAACCATTGGGCGAAATAGTGAGGCATCATGTAAAGCTCTATCATGATGGTGTCGGTTAAGACGAGTCCTTCCATTATTCCTCATAATTTATGCATGGTTATGTTTATGTTACTTTGGATCAAGTATTTTTCAATGAAGCTTTTCTCCTATGATTATGACTGATTCATGAGTGTTTTGAAAACCTTGAGCCCTTATGTTTACATTATGATATTTACTTTATGATCACGTTGTCCTACTCTTATGAACTCTTATGTTTTTTAACTATCCATTTTTACTTACCTTGCATGCTTAGTACATTCCAAATACTGACCGCATACTCTATGATGTATCATTTTATTATACAGGTCCGAGGGATTAGTTGTGGTTGCATCATTAGCCCTTGATTCCCTCTCCGACTTGTCCAGCCGGTGTTAGTGAGTCCTCATCTTTCGAGGATGTTCAGTCATCTATAGTTTGTTATGTTATTTTAGTTTCAGACTTTGTCGAGCTAGTTGGGGGTACTGTCCCATCAGCTCATCCGTTATGTTAGAGGTTTTCCAGACATTATGTAGAAATCAACTTGTCTTGTTGATTCAGTTTTAGCTTGATATTTATATATGAAGACTTCCACTATTATGTATGTTAATCTTACATTTTCTTATGTGTAGTTTAGATGTTATGTTCATGCCATGGGTCGACTTGGAGCCTCTCGGGGTTCTTTATCCCGTGTCTCGATCCGATCCTATGTTCGGGTCATGACAAACTTGGTATCAGAGAATCAGGTTTTGAAATATCCTAGGAAGTCTGAATGTCGCATTAAGTAGAGTCTTTTTCATGGGTATGAAATGCGCCACACTTATGACGAAAAGGATACGAAATATTTAGGAAGTGTTCCCTTCTTTCATGATCTATGTCGTGCGATGAAATGTCTCTCTATCCTTCTAACTCTTACTATACGCATTTGCAGAATCGCATCTCCTCGCCGAGTTAATGGAAGAAGAAATGGAAATGTAGATGGCCATGAGAATGGCAATGGAGATGGGCACCAGCACTCTCCACCAGCCCATGAGGATCATGAACCCGAGAAGGTGGCCCATGCAGAGTTTAGGGTAGCCATTCAAATGCTAGCTCAGGCCTTGACCGCCCAGGTCAATCAACAGGTGGTAGCACATGTCCCTCAGAATGGGAATGCGGTGGCGCCAACAGTTAGAGATTTTTTGAGGATGAATCCTCTGGAGTTTCTTAGGTCAAAGGTGGACGAGGATCCACACGAGTTCATTGATGACGTTCTTAAGATCACCCAGATCATGGGGGTGATCGGAGAGGAGTGAGCCTATTTAGCCTCGTATCAGTTGAAAGGGGTTGTGCACATCTGGTTCAAGCAATGAAAGGATAACAGGGCTTTTGGAGCAGGCGCTATTGGTTGGGAGGAGTTTTATGCTGCATTTCTAGATCGGTTCTTCCCTCATGAGATGACAGAGATTAAAGTAGCAGAGTTTGTGAACCTGAAACAGGGTAACATGATAGTCCAGGAGTATGCTTTGGTGTTTACTCATTTGTCCAAGTATGCACCAGAGCTAGTGGTTGACCAGAGAGCTCGGGTGAGCAGGTTTGTGCATAGAGTGGCGGACTACCTAAACAAGGATTGTAGGATCTCCATGCTTCACCAGGACATTAATTTTCCACGAATGGTTTTGTACGCTCAGCAAATGGAGGCGGTGCATATGAGAGAGAGAGAAGCCAAGAAGGCCAGAACAGACAGTTATGGGTTCTCTCAGCAGAGATCGGGAGGCGGACATCGCCAGCATCTCATCATAGGTCATTAGCTCTAACACCATCATCGGCCAGTGCACCGTCCAGATCGCGAGGTGATCAGAGGAGAAGAGCCTCAGGTTCAAGGGGCTAGAGTAGCATGCGGACAGAGTGTACTTTCCTGGCCTTCAGAAAGTGTGGCAAGAATCATATAGGGGAGTGCTTGATTGGTTCAGATATCTGTTCTGGCTATGGTAGACCTAGGCACAGATGCCAGGAGTGTCCGTTGTCTAGACGGGGTGATGGTAAAGGTCATACTCAGGCTACCAGCTCAACAGCAACACCAACATGCCTAGCTCAATAGGGTGCATCCACCAGCGTAGGTGGTGGCCAGCGCCAGAACAGTTTTACGCCCTTGCATCTCAACAAAAGCAGGAGACTTCCCCAGATGTGGTTACCAGTATGTTACGAGTATTCCACCTTGATGTATATGCATTGTTAGATCCAAGAGCTACTTTATCTTTTCTGACTCCCTATGTTTCTAGTAGCTTCAGAGTCGGTCCTGAAATCTTATCAAAACCTTTCTCAGTCTCTACTCCAGTCGGTGATTCGGTTATAGCTCGATGGGTATATAGAAATTACTCTGCCCACAGTCCTTCAAAAAGTCACCTCAACAGATTTTGTAGAGCTAGCCATGATCAATCTTGATGTTATCCTCAGCATTGATTGGCTACATGCATGTTATTCCTCAGTCAATTGTAGAACCCATGTAGTAGGGTTCAGATTTTCGTGTGAACCAGTTTTAGAGTGGAAGGGTAGTTCAGTTGTGCCTGTAGGTTGCTTCATTTCCTACCTTAAGGCCAGAAGGATGATTTCTAAGGGTTGCGCGTACCATCTAATTAGGATTAAGGATGCTACATCCGAAACCCCGACTATCCAGTTAGTTCCTGTAATGTGCGAATATCCAGAAGTGTTTCCAGATGACTTACCGGGAATTCCTCCCGAGCGGAAGATTGATTTGGGTATTGACCTTCTTTCTAATACACAGCCTATATTTATTCCTCCTTGTAGAATGGCTCCAGCCAGCTAAAGGAGTTGAAGGAGCAGTTGAAGGACCTTCTAGACAAGGGTTTCATCATACCAAGCAAATCCCTATGGGGTACACTAGTTCTCTTTGTCCGAAAGAAGGATGGTTCCCTTTGAATGTGCATTGATTATCGGCAGTTGAACAAAGTTACCATCAAGAACAGGTATCCTCTCCCCAGGATTGATGATTTGTTTGACCAACTTTAGGGTGCTAAGTTCTTTTCAAATATAGACCTCAGATCTAGGCATCATTAGCTCAGAGTTAGAGAAAGTGATATTCCGAAGACAACCTTCAAGACTCGGTATGTCATTTTTAGTTTGTAGTTATGTCTTTTGGACTAACGAATGCTCCTGCAGCTTTTATGGATTTGATGAAAAGGGTGTTCTAGCATTATTTGGATATGTTCGTGATTGTGTTCATAGATGATATTCTCATATACTCTCGGAGCGAGGGGGAGCGTGCCGCTCATTTGAGGGTGGTGCTACAGACCCTTAAGGATCGCCAATTGTATGCTAAGTTTAGTAAATGTGAGTTTTGGTTGAACTCAGTGGCGTTTTTGGGTCATGTGGTGTCAAGTGAAGGTGTACAGGTGGACTCTCAAAAGATAGAAGCGGTGAAGAATTGGCCTAGACCAGTGAACCCTTCGGACATCAGGAGTTTCTTGGATTTAGCTGGTTATTATCGGAGATTTGTTGAGGGGTTTTTGTCCATTGTAGCATCATCGACTAAATTAACCCAGAAGAAAGTGAAATTTCAATGGTCGGAGGCTTGTGAGGAGAGCTTCCAAGAGTTGAAGACTCGAGTCACCTCAGCACCAGTGTTGACCCTACCTGAGAGTATTGATGGGTTTGTGGTATATTGTGATGCCTCAAGTATCGGCTTTGGTTGTGTATTGATGCAGCACACTAAAGTTATAGCCTATGCTTCCAGGCAGCTGAAGGTCCTTGAAAAGAATTTCCCGACTCATGATCTTGAATTGTCGACGGTAGTATTTTCCTTTAAGATTTGGAGACACTATCTGTACGGAATTCATGTACATGTGTTTACCGACCACAAAATCCTACAGTACGTGTTTACCCAGAAGGATCTAAATCTACATCAGAGAAGGTGGTTGGAGCTTCTTAAAGATTATGATATGAGTGCCCTTTATCATCCAAGCAAGGTTAATATGGTGGCAGATGCTCTTAGCAGGCTTTCTATAGAGAGTGTGTCCCATGTACACGAGAAAAGGAAGGAATAAGTGAAGGATGTCCACCGGCTTGCACGCTAGGAGTCCATCTCATTGACTCAATGGATGGTGGTGTCATTGTTCATAATGGATTAGAATCATCTTTAGTGACCAATGTTAAGTCTAGGCAAGACGAGGATCCCATTTTGGTGAAGTTGAAGGAAGCGGTTCAGAATCAAAAGGTCAAGGTTTTCTCCCAAGGGGGAGATGGTAGCCCCGATATCAGGGCCATTTGTGTGTACCGGATGCTGGTGACTTAAGGGAGCGGATGTTGCACGAAGCTCATGGTTCCAGATATTCTATCCATCCAGATGCCACCAAGATGTACCGTGACCTAGGGGAAGTCTATTGGTGAAATGGCATGAAGAAGGACATAGCAGAGTTTGTGGCTAAGTGTCCGAATTATCAATAGGTGAAGCTTGAGCATCAAAGACCTGGAGGTGTGCTTCAAGATATTAGTAGCCCTACTTGGAAGTAGGAGGAGATCAATACGGACTTCATTACCGGTTGCCTCATACACGTCGGCAGTATGACTCTATTTGGGTGGTTGTTGATAGGTTGACTAAAGCAGATCATTTCCAACTGGTCAAAACTACTAATTTAGTGGAAGATTATGCTAAGTTGTATATTCAGGAGTTAGTTCGGTTGCATGGAGTGCCCTTGTCCATCATATCAGATATAGGTACTCAGTTTACCTCCCAGTTTTGGAGATCATTTCACAAGAGCCTTGGTACTTAGGTTAAGCTTAGCACAACATTTCACCCGCAAACAGATGGTCAGGCGGAGCGGACCATTCAAACTCTGGAGGATATGTTGAGAGCAAGTGTGATTGATTTCAACGGTAGTTGGGATGATCATTTGCCTCTCATTGAGTTTGCATATAACAATAGCTACCATTCCAGCATTCAGATGGCTCCTTTTGAGGCTCTCTCTATGGGCGAAGATGTAGATAGCCTATTGGTTGGTTTGAAGTCGGTGAAGTTGCAATGATAGGACTGGATTTAGTCCATGAGGCTATGGAGAAAGTTCAGCTTATAAGGGACAGGTTGAAAACAACTTAGAGTAGCCAAAAGTCCTATGCGGATGTGAGGAGGAGAGAACTTGAGTTTGAAGTCAATGATTGGGTGTTTCTAATGGTGTCTCGCACGAAGGGGTGATGAGGTTCGAAAAGAAATGGAAACTCAATCCCAGTTATGTTGGTCCGTACCAGATTGTGAAACGGGTTGGCAAGATAGCATATGAGTTGGAGTTACCCTCAGGATTAGCTGCAGTTCATCCAATTTTCCATGTATTGTCCTTAAAGAAGTGTTTGGGTGATCTGACTCTGGTTGTTCTGGTTGAGAGTATAGGTGTGAAAGATAGCCTTAGTTATGAGGAGGTTCTAGTAGAAATATTTGATCGTCAGGTTCGTACGCTAATAAACAAAGAAGTAGCCTCAGACAAGGTTTTGTGGAGGAATAAGCATGTTGAGGGAGCTACGTGGGAAGCCGAGGCAGATATGATAGCTAAATACCCACATCTATTCCCTTCTGGCTCAGTTTCAGCTTGAGGTCTTAGTTTCCTCCGTAGTATCCTATTCAATTTCTTGTTCAGCTCATGTTCCCCAGTTTCATTAATGTCAATGAATGTATGTATGTATGTGTGATTTATGAACTCAGTTCAGTCATGTATTCTAGCCCGGAGTTAGTTACTCCGTTAGTTTTTAGCTTAAATGTTTAGTATTTGGCATGGTAGTTGCATTTTTCCCAACTTTTCAGTATGTTTACCCATATTTGAGGACGAATGTTACCAATGGGGATATATTATAACACCTCCTAAGACTCTTAGGATTTGAAATGAAAAGTAGCAGAAAATTTGAATTTTTTTCTCAAAACGACTCATTGTACGGATCTTTGGTGGGACTAACAACCCGTAGGAGGTGCTCGTGGTAAGAATCTACAGAATAGGCTGGGAAGTAATGGGTCTCAGGATGACCCATTGGATAAAGTAACGGATCATTGGAATGAGTCATTAGGAGGATGGTCTTGGGCAAAAAGGCTGGAACGAGTCATGGGATGACTCGTTTATGGGAATAACGAGTCATGGGATGACTCGTTTTTGGGAATAACGAGTCATTGTAGGTGTCCATTGGGAGGAATTCTAGGATAGGAGCAGTGGAGATGACGGTTGGAAACGACGAATTGTTGGAGATTGTAACGAGTCGTCCTGTCCGGTGGTGGTAGGAGACCTGAGACAGGAAACATGGATGAGATAACGAGAGAAAAAATGACTCATGGAAGCGTGTAACGACCCGTTGGATCAGTTGTGGTCACTGGCAGTGTAGATTTTCCAAGTTTTTCATTAAGGGTATTTTCATCATCCCTAAGCCCTAAAGTCCTAAACTACATAGTATTAAGCTCTATTAGCAGGGTTTTAAGGGGGATAAACCTATTCTAAGTATCCTCACTCCATGAATGCAACCTAGAGCCTTCCTTGAAGATCACGTTTGAGGAAATTCATCAAAATTCTCTCCAATCTCCTTTGGACTTTCTCGTAGGAGTGTGAAATCGATTTACCCAAGCGTGTGAGGCTATGAATGGGAGTCCCTTTCATTCCCATGACCTAGATTCTTCTCAATTCTGTGGATTTAAATTCTAGATTCAAATTTCATGATCTTATGGGGTTTATTCTAATTCTAGTGAAATTCTCTGTGATCTATCTATGGGTCAATTCCATTCATGTATCAAAGTATGTTTTATAATCTTTGGACAGATTTTATAATTATTTTGATTGTTAATTTATAGTTTGAACTTCTAATTAAATTATGCCCAATTATGCAATCTTCGTGAAAAGTCAAGTTATGACTTCATTATGATTTTGATCTTGTCATGTTTATGATTTATGATTTATAATATGATTCCTCTCAAGTACTCATCATGTATTTATGAATATCAAGTATATACATATTTTACAAGTATGCATGGATTTCATGATTTATGGATTTATGACTCTTGGCCGATTCACAGGCCCTTATTCATGGATAATCAAGTATTTCAAGTGGGATCCATCATGTTATTATTTATTGGGCCATGAACTTCATGAATGAGTCTACAATTACGATATGAGCCTCATGTGCATATCTTTGGGAGTAGTGTCTAGCACCGAGGGTTCAAAGGAAAACCCCGTGGTCTCAGAACTATGTGCCAGTGGAGGTATATATATATATTTATTATTGGATCCCTGTGATATCACTATACATGCATGTCCCCCTTCCTGGCAAGCCAGAGACGGTCCTAACCACTTGGGCGAAATAGTGGACATAATGTAAGGCTCTATCATATCAAAGTGAAAACCATGCCTGTGAGTTGAAAAGGAAAATGAGTATAGGAGAATAAGGGAGAGAAATAGGAGTGGAGCAAAAGAAATATTATAGTTCCAAGGAGAGTTGAGTCACTTTGTCTATATGTACTATATCCATCCCCAATCCTACATTAAAAGCCAAGAAATTCCTATAGTGATTCTAGTCAAGTGTCTCAAAACCTAAAGTAGTGATAATAAGGGAAAGCCTATGACATTATGTGTGTATTGTTGGAATGCTTTAGTGAGAGTGAGTGTTTTGTTCTAGTTCCCATGTAAATAACTTTGTATGTGAGTTTGGGACTTCTTTATGGTAAGGGAACTAGAAAAGCACTATTAACTACTAGTTGTTTGGATGGTCGTTGTTGGTGTATGCAAAGTGCTCTATTGATAACATAATGTCATCCTTAGATCCTCATGAGTCAATGTGTTAAGTGAGTGCCATATGCACATGTTTTTTTGTAAAAAAGAGTTGTAATTATGAAATAAACTATTTTAAGGCTAACAATTGCTATAGTTTATCCTACATTTCTTTAACCTTAATTTAGTGTTTTGTGTGTTGCTTGAGGACAACAAACATTCTAAGTTGAGGGTGTTGATGCGCCAACATCTGACAGTGTATTTGATGCTTTTTACTATGAATAAATGCAAGTTCTTGAACAACTTTTGTTATATTTTATTGTGTTTGTGTTGAATGTGCAGGAAAATATTCTCAGACTGAAGATGGCATGAAAAAACTTAGAAGGTCAAAGTGACGAACATTTTGATGGTCTGTCACCCTTGTGACGTCCCATCAACTCCATCGTCAGGCTTAAACATATCATTATGCCATGCAATGAAAATTGACGATCAATCTGATGGCTCGTCAACTTGGTGATGGAGCGTCAATGCTACCATCAAGCTTAAACAATAGTTGAACAATAAGAGAGTTTTTCTATGACCACATTGATGGACCATCAACTAGATGATGGGCCGTCAAGCTTGGCGTCACTACTGTGCATAATAGGGTAGCCAATGGATAAGAGTGACGGCCCAATTGATGGATTATCACCTTGTCGGCGTGGTGTCAACTTGCGCGTCAGAGAAAAGCAGGCTTTCAATTTTGAAATATAATTTTAAATTACCCTAGGATTTAAATAGTAGCTGCTATGTCTATTTTCAGTATCATACTTTCAAAGAAAAACACCGTCTTAGCACCGTACTTTCTAAGTTCTTGAAGAGATTTTATTGTATTCTGGGAATTACAATCAAGGTTTCATATTATTTTTATAAGTTGAATCTTTTCTCATGAATATAATTTCTTGTGTGATTCCAGTCATCATTTGTGGCTAAATTTCATTACTAAGGTTTGTTTTATCCATGGTAGATTAGCACGGTTGTGGTTATTAACATTGTGGATTTGTACAATGCAAATGTATGCATTGTTACTTCTTTCGTATTGAATGATTTCTAATGATTGCAAACATCAGAGTAAGACCTAGGTTTAACTTGCTTGATTAAGAGGTATAAAACCTAGAAAAAGGGATAATAATTAGGATTTGAGGTTTCTAATCGTCGTCTAATGATTGATGTTGTAATAAGATTAATCATCTTAGGGTAATTATCGAAGTACTTTGTTAGTCACTCTTAGTTTGAGAATATAAGAGGGAGTTCTATTTAATTAGGTTGAGAAACATTTGGATGAATTAATTGAATCGATAGCCTGCATTCATGCATTAAACGAATATATTATAGTTAATAACCTAATGTTGTTAAGAAACCATGATGATCATAACCCTAGTTTCATCTCTTCTTGAATTTAATATTACTCTATTATAGCTGGTGTCTCTTGCTTTTGGCTGATAGTGAAACATAAATAATTTTTCCAAACCCTCATTTTTTATGGAAATAATTGACTAATAGTAGATAATCACATAACGCTTAGTTTTCACCTTATTCCATGTGGGATTCGACCCTAACCTTATTTGCCTCTATATTTTACAATGATTGTGTTATACTTCTTAAATTAGAGGTGTAATTTGGGCGTATCATCAGACCTCATTTGTTTAAGCTAAATAATAAGGTGCTCATTTTCATGGTCTTGATTAAGATGTTAAACTCACAGACTACATTGTAATATTCTTGAGGAATTGACACTTGTTCATGTACTACTTATTCCATTTTCTTTCAAGCGTGATATAGGGAAAGAGTCACCCTTATTTGTTATGCCTATCATGGAAGTTCTAACTATGTGATCAAACCTAACTTATTTAAGCTCAAAACTGACTGATCCTTATGTACGAGATGATTTGACGTGTATTTGATAACTAAGAGTTATTAGCAACATATAAGAGCTTACATGCTATAATTTCTTTGAGGATAATATAAGCACTTGCTTAATTGAAGAAACTTAAGATCCTAAGGGTTGATTCAAGCAAAGACAGTAGAACCTGAAGCAAGAGGCAACTAGGATATTCCCCAGCTATTCCTAGGGGTCCGACTCTTAGACTTTGAAGATGGTGGTGTAATTGATCGGAATACTACAAAGTCATCCTTAGTGACAATAGCAAAATAGAAGAAACATGATGACCCCTTATAACTTAAGTACATCAGGGGACCCACCAACACAAAGTCACAACAAGTGAACTTGCAAGTGATTGCATCTTAAGTACCAATAAATTTTATGTGTTCCCAATATTAAAGGGCTCCAAAAAATAAGAAAAACCTTGTTCACGGTTGTATTCTTTTCACCTTTGTTCCATAAAAATATTATCACAATTTTAAAAGAGGTCTACTGGTGGAACAATATGAAAAGGCATATAGTAGACTATGTGGCACAGTGCTCCAATTGTCAAAAGATAAAAGCAGAACATTAAAAGCCTCGTGGTCTCGTATAAAACATAGATATGCTAGTATAAAAGCAATACATGATCAATATGGTTGTCGTGGAAATTGAGGAAGTTAAATTGTTCTAGGAGTGATTGAAGATCACTAAGAGCCACTAGAAATCTTATTAGGTTGTGCAGCATAGAGATTTGGGATCTTACATGGATGATTGGATGTTCTTAAAGTCTTCACCTATAAATGGAATGAGATTCGGAGAAAGACAATTGAGCCTAGATTTGTTCGGGTCTCTCGAAGTCTCACACAGAATTGGATAGGTGGCCTATAAAGTAGATAAATATACCTCAAAAACTAGTCATGGTTCATCTAGTGTTTCACATGTCCATGCTACACTAATATTTAGGGGATCCTTCATTCACAAAAGATCGTTCATTTGAAAAATTGCCCATAGTCATTCTTGATTATCAAGTCCGAATGTTGAGGATTAAGAAATAACCTCCATTAAAGTGTTATGGGGGAGCCAGAATACCAAATAAGCTACTTGAGAAGATGAGGATGATATGAAGTCAAATATCCATAATTATTCCAAGAACCAATAGAAGATTCTCATATGACATGCTTTCTTTACATAATTACAAGTCTCACTTATATTGGCTCACTCATTCACATGTTTATTTGATCACTTGTTCTCTCATACACATGTCACATGTTCAGGTATATGAGTCATACCTAAAATCCTCACTTCTACATACTCTATGTTTCCAGAGGAGGAAATGAGGTAAGTTATGCTATACTGAAATACTATTCATCTGATTATATTGCCAGGGATTTACTTGTTATATGCTCATTTTTTATGATATACCTATTGAAATGCCCTATGAGGCTTGTCTATAAATGTTTCTAGTTAGCTGATAGGTTTTGGATAATCTTATTTACAAAGGAACTCTAACAAAATTTTTGGAGAATTCTAGGGTTAATTTTATTTAAGCTACACCTCTCATTCGAGGATAAATGCTCCTGAGGGGGGATGATATAATACCTCATACCTCTTAACATGTATAAAAAAAGTTAACTCAACATATATACGACTAAGTTAATATCAATGAAAATACTTAAAATCAAGATGGTGAGGTGATATTTGAGCCCAGAGTTTAAAGTGGCCAAGTTTATATAAGTGATAAAATAAGGTAAGGAGGTTAAGGGTTGGAAAACAAAATAAAATAAGAGAGGTGTTTGCTTAATTTAATTAAGCTAATAGGTGACAAGTAGGTGCATCGCCTACTTAAACTAAATGGATCAAGTTAAGTGGGCCAAGTAGGTGCATCACCTACTTAAATTAATAGACTCATTTATGGCCCAAATGAAGTAAAATAAAAGGAGAGGAGAACATGGAGAAGGGTGGGCATCTCAACACTCCAAATCTCCCCAAGAAACCCAAACAAGTTAGGCCCAATAGAGGCATAAATTAGGCTAAGTAGGTATAACTCCTACTTGGACTTATGAGCAGCTTATAGGGGCAAATAGATGCATTACTTACTTGACTAAATTATTTCCCAAATTGGAGGACAAAAGTAGCCCAAAAAGGTGACCCAAGTTGGCCCAAATATGTGGACAAATTTGGTCGAAAAAAGGGGTTGTTGAGAGGACCCCTTGAAAGGGTCAAAAGCTATCAATTTCTCTCGTTTTAAATTAAGCAAATTCTAGAAATTTTAATAAGTTCTCTGGTCTCTCCTTGCACCTTAAAACAGCCACCATAATTTCACTTAGGGTTCTTGAGAAGCCATCAAAGTTTGAGCCAAAGTAAGTAAAGAAAAGGTATAGTTTTGGGATAAATTATTCTATGAAGAATAAGAAAATAATGTTGTAAAAATTGAAAGATATGGTGGCACCTTTTTTCTGCAAATCTGCCACCCCAAGTTGTGCTTGTTATTAAGAAAGTATATCTTCTTCTTTGGTTTATATGTAAAGGGAATAAAGCTCTTGAAGACTACAAGAAAAAGGGATGAACAACCTCCACCAACTAAGGTAAGGTTTCTTCCCAATTTTTTCCCTTTTATATAGAAATTTGGATGGAGAATTCTATATATACTATCGTTAAGAACTCACGAAACGGCGATCGAAAGTTGTGAATTTAGTATTATGCTATTGTGTTGCAGGGGAAGCGTACTATTTAGGGGTTGTTTTATGTGTTTTTGATGTATGGGGTAGTAAGGTATGGTTTTGGTTGATGTGTGTATGGTTATATTGAAGTATGGAAGAAGGGTGTGAAGATACACCATTTCATTGACGTTAATACGTACAATTTGTCCGAAATGTACTTAGCTACTTTTTTGCAATGTAGAATAGTGTTTAGAGACTAATATTATCTTTTTTATACACTCTTTTTGTATATTAACGTATTAAAATAAAGTCCAAGTCGTACTAGTTCTATTTGACGGGTAAAATAAAGTATGTAAGGCTAAAATCTCTTTAGCACTTCCTTATGTCACATGTTTCTCTCATATGAGCTAATAAGGTCCTAAATGACTTATATAAAGAGTTTCCATATGTAGAAGTAGAAATCTGTCCATTACTATCTAAATTACTCTAATTGTCTATTTAAGCATCTATTTCAACTGTTCACATGTTTCTTAGCATGTAATCTCATTTTGTGTGTTAAGCTTTAATACTACTCATATGATCCATAAACTCTCAATTAAAATTGTTGTATGTCCTTAATTTAATATTGTTATTGTTTCACTTATAATCTTCCCCAAATTGATTTAACTAGGTATTTCATGCTAAGTGAACTACTTCCAAAGTATCACAATTATCACTAGTTATGTAACGAACCTAAAACAAAATGTAATGGACTCCTCAAGTTCCATGTTAAAGCACAAGTGATATCTACCATGTATCATAAACTCACTTGTCCATGTACTCCTTTCATTTAAAACCATTTACGAAGTGCAGAGCTATCTTATCACCTATATGGTTCTTACTCCTTCATTTGAGAAGTTATATGTCCTTCATTTGATATGTACATATGTGTTACGATCCGAGTTTACACTCTAGTCATAACACGAGATCAGAAACCCTAAAAGGCTTCAAGTCGACCCATGGCATATGATAACATCCAAAATATATCCTTAATTCAAAGAATATACACGGCTGAAGTATCAAAACAAGTAACCCGACGAGTGCCGGGATCGAATCCCACGAGGACCAGGGAATGATAATTTCAAGTGTCGATTGAGAAATTGATGTTAGCTTGCACCACGTAGATTTAATATAAAAACAAGTAAAATTGGGGGAGTTTAAATTTTCAGAGAATTGTATTGGCTGATTTAGTGAAGTAAAATAGCAAGATTAGCTAAGTTGTCAACAAGGGTGTGAAATACTAGAGGTGCGGTGTAGATGAAATACTAACTAGATCGGGACATGTCATGTCATCTTATAAGTTCAATAAGTGTAAATAATCTCGGGAAGTGGGTAATCTCAGCTTCTCAGCCTATTGACTATCTCTTGTTAGAGTTTTATCAAAACTCTAGCCACAACTTAGCTCAACCTGATTTGATTTGGATTAGCAACTGCACTATTCCTAGCTATTAGTTGCCAATAAGGAATGAGAAAGCAATTTCAGTTATTTCTAGCTTAATTTCACAATCTCTTATCCATGCCCACTACTAGATTCTCTTTTAATACTTAATTATTCTTTCTCAAGTAATAATCAAGCAAGAATAAATAGACCCATATCATAATAAATGGATCTTCATTAATAGATTGAAGAGAATCTAATAGATGTACACTTAATTGAATAACATGAAGATGACTCTAGAATACCCAATCCAATTAAGTATTCATCATCACACACCTCTACTTAATGATTTTAGCTACTCATAGTTAAGAGATTCAAAAACACATTCATCAATAACATCATTGAATTTAACAGCAAGAGTAGATAAATCAACTTCATAAAATGATCTTCAACAATAGTTGAAACTTACTAGTATAAAAGAAAATAGAACATAGTACTTTCTACAATTTTCAATCAGAATCTCCCTCTCTCAGCTATGAGAATATTCTTCAGCTCAAAGGGGAAATAAAAATATGTTATAAGATTTTGTTCTCTCTTCAAAATCTCTCTTTCTTTCTCTTCTTCTGCATATATCAGTACAAAGTACTTTATTCATATTTATACCCTAAAAAGTAGGGCACTTTTCATCTCTTTTTCAGTGTAGGACGATTATACCCTTATGAGCACCATTCTGGAACTAGTGGAAGCACCGACAGTTTACCGGTTACAATCCGTGAAGTGTCGGGTGTCTTTTCTGCATCTTTACTAAATTCCAATGAACACCGGTGGTTCACCCAGTGTTTCGCAGATGCGAATCCGTGAACCGTTGGATCTTTAATCCATTTTCCAGACCTTTTGAGTGTTACACCCCGGAAAATTTTTTGTGATTATTTTATATTTGTATGCTATGTTAAGGGAAGTACGGGGTGTATATTTGTCACAGATGTCAAGAGAAATGTTACACCCTGTAAATTCTTGACATGTAGATGGCCTATTCGCATGTTGGTCAAGAGTTTTAGAATGCCATACATGCTAGAAAAAGGCCCGGGAAAAGATCGGACAAGCGCCAAGTCGGCGCGTCGCAAGGCAAAATGCGACTTATAAATCG